>KV419405.1:219208-296512 GCA_001630475.1 Sistotremastrum niveocremeum HHB9708 | reverse complement strand
CCAAGTACAAGTATGGGATTTTGGCTGAAAAAAACAGGCAGGTACCTGCATGCAGGTACCCAGGTAAGGCAAGTATATATTCGTTGGAGGCCTTAAAATGCATAACCGATAGCTCAGCCTTTGCGGGCATGGTCAGCCCGTCGATATCTGGAGCAACAGTATTTACATATGCAACCTCGGCGAGCAGCTGAGCTCGTACCTGCATTTCGGGAGGCCATGAACAACGAGCGCTCTCCGCCTATCTTTCGGACCATCAACCCAACCTGTGGAGATCAGCAGAATATGTACATAGCACCGATTGTGATGACCACTCACCGCATACGTTCTAGGCGTCCATAACCAAGAGAGAGGTGACCCAGTCCGAGATCCGAGATCGTGCAAGCACTGTCATGCGCCCCGAAGGCAAGCCAGATTCAACGCGGCAATGCCATCCTCCCTCGCGCATGAGGTCGAACAGCATCCCAAGGTCTAGCCAAAGGCCACGGCCTCCCCCTGGTTTCACGAACGTTCCCCCTAAACACCGAAGCGTCCAGATGGGGGTAGTGGGACCATCGATCCCACCCAAATGAGCTCCTAGGAGCACCCACTACTTCCCACGGAATCGCGCAGCAGGTTTCGGAGACAGTACTCGACACGGATCTGTTTCACACACACATGCCGAAGTTCTGAGCGAACGTCAACATGAGCATGGAGAAGCACAATGCAACCACGTCTTCGAGGTCCCAATGGCGGAAACTCGATGACGCAGCTGACGGCAGTGATGCATGATGATGCTAGGCGGCTATCCAAAAGTCTCAACAGCTGAGCGATGATATCCAACACGGCGATCACATACCCAGTCAGACCCAAGAATGGGCACGGGTATTGTTCTGCAGTCCACCGACGCCGGCTCATGGGCCAGTTCTGCGTCCAATGAATCAGCACGTTAGATCCAGCATAACGAATGTCGACTAAACTCACATTAGCCAGATTAACGATATAACGATCACCATCACATTCCCCATGGTGTTGAGCGTGCGCCACTTCTACGTCGAATGAATTAGTATTACACATGCAGTATAACGAAAGCCAGGTAGACTCACCTGGACCACGACCACGATGTAACCAGCATAAGGATCCCCCTGACGAGATGAACAGGCCACTCGCAGCACACGTCTTGAGGCACACAACTTCAGGCACACGTCTTGAGGCAGACGACTTGAGGCACACGTCTAGACTAAGGACGAAACAAATCAGTGAGAATAAGGACGCGAAACCGTCAACACGAAACATACGCGATACGATCCCCACCAGGGGTACGCTATAGAGAGAGGCGAACCAATACTCCGTCGTCTCCCACGCAAAGATAGACACTCATATGAACGAAACCTGAAATTTGGCGCACCACAAGTTAGGAGACCGTAAAGGACGCAAGACCACAACGCACCCAAAAAAAAAAAATCCCCACAGGCACAGGATATCGGCACAATCGTACGCGGCAAGGATAGTTTGCTCTGAAGCCGACGCATAAGACGCCAAATCCGACAAACTGTGCCAAAATGCAGCAGTCAACTAACGTATGGTCGACCCCAGACTGACCCAAGAGCGTACCTATTATCGCACCAACCCTTGATGAGCGCGATAAAAGTCTAAAGGCATCTCAGGAAGCATAATCTTTCAATCCGAGACGCCGTAGACACTTACGATCGCCCCGATCACAATGAGAGAGGCGGAACCAACGAAGACGATGGAGGGCGGGAGCAGAATTAGAGTTCAGTCGGAGCTCAATTTGCTCCCGTCACAACTGGACAGGCGTTACCAGCGTCTAAAACCTCACGCCCATTTCCGAACTCCGAGCACTCAGCCTGCAGACGCTGGATCCAGTGTGATCACAGTGCGTAGAGCTGGTAGCCTTCCCTCTTCAACTAACCAAACCAAACGCCAGAATCTTCTAGTCGAACGACACACATACCACGCGTATGGGCGCATTTCCGAAATCCATTTCCCCGCAATTAATCTCCTCCCATGTCTAGCAGAATCCGCCGACGCCAATTCGCGATCCACAACAGGATCCCCACCCATCTCCACGACACCCACCATAGGGTCTCGTGGTGGTGCATGCGCCGCCCATCCTGCCCACTCGTACGAACAGGCAAACCGCGTCAACCCATTGCGGTGACATAGTAATCAACCCGCGAGATGCGCTTCCAATTCGCTCTTCGCGAGAGCTCGACTGTCTCGGTGGTCACCCCGAATACCGATTTCATCCCACCCAGCCCTCCGATGACTCAACACCATCAAATCCGCGCTGATGGACGATTCGGCAGCACTGACTACACATCGCGCCCGCAAATGCATCTGAGCGAGTACCCATACCTCCCCTATATTCCTAGTCGACAACACCTCGAATACGCCGGGTATCAACTCATGTGGAGAACTCCCTCGCCAGAAGATCTTGATCCCTTCGTCAACGGAGGGCGGAACGACCTTTGCAAGCTCAGCCCTTCGATACGCGCCACCCTGGGCACCTCTATCAAGGGCCTCGCCGATGATGTTGACCAATATATCCATTCCGTCGCCCCACTCATCTCACCAGACATCCTCCGCCAATCTTTCCAGCTCATCAACCACTTACGCGCTCGCTTGCACTTTGCCAATCAAAAGATGCCCTGGCACGAAATTTGCCGTCTTTGGGGTGAGTACCAACGATACTGGCTGGAGTTGGCAGGAATACAGCAGTATGTCAATCGTACACTTGACCCGGCTAAGGTTGCACACGAGTATATACTCGTGAGTATGGGTACCCTACAGGCAGGTACCCTAGCCCTCAGGGCCCTGTACTCGGACCTGTGAAATTTTTTGGCAACATGATTTTGAAGGACTCAGGTACCTTGGCAGTTTACCCAGGTCACCCGTGAGTCCATGGATACTCAGTAGAATTGAGTAAAATGGGTATCCATATTGGAGTCAAGTACCTGTACCTGAGTACCAATGTGTGGTAAAAATACCCATTTGAACACCCATACTCAAGTACCTACATGCTTTTAGGTATCCAGATTGGACCCAAGTACCACAACTCAAGTCCAAATAGATGCTCAATGGGTACCAGAAACTCAAGTGAGACTTCAATACTCATGGAATGAGTGGTATCAAAGTGAGTTTTCAACATGTATTCCTGGATATAGAGGTGGGTCCAAGTCTCAGAGGAGACCTGCCCTCTAGACAGGTACCTCCATGAGGTACCTGAGTAAATGGAATTTTGGGATTTCCAATACCTGTACCTGTGAAATTTTTGGCAGATGGTGTACCTGTACCTGTGAAACCTCCAAAAGACAGGTACCTGGGTAGGTATATCCATGGGTACCAATTTTTTTGCTATACTCGTGTGCATCCTTAGACCCGGCCACCCACACCGACACCCATTTTTCTCGCACGGCCCATATGTTTGTCGGGGCCTTCACCGATGACGAAGATATTGCTGAATCCCTGTGCTCCGCTGGGATTCCGGTGTGGCTCATCACATCAACCGATGCAGTGCCTTCCAGTGTTCCCTCCGTCAGTGCGCACATCTATCCGCCTCTCCCACCCCTCTGCGCACCGCACCTTGCGAATTCCCCAGCCCACAGCGCACCTTGGGAGAGTGTCGGCTCCTTTGCACGTGACGATAGCAGATCCATAGTCCTCAAGAGACACAACGATGCACAGTTCATGCCCAACGCAGTCCTACTCCAAGCCCAAAAACTTCCCACAAGTTCGCGGTCCGAGCTGGGCGCAATTGAGCGAGAACTGCACGTCTCTCGGATGGGAGAACGTCGACAGACATCAAGCCGCACGACCATGCGCCATCAACCGTGTGAGCCAATGTTTCATTGTTCACCGCTCAAACACATTTACTAATTGCGAGGATGCGCAGATGGGCCAAACCCAGCCCATGTCGTCCGAGTGCGACCGATTGAAGCTCAAGTACCCCTCCCATCGCGTTTTGAGCGACCAGGCGCCCTCCCCGAATGGGGCACGGCCCTAGTCGAAATCCAACACATGGAAACGGCTCGCAAAGCCCACCGATTTTGGATGCCAATCAGCACCTTCTTTAGCGAGGATAATCCGGCGAAGCGAGAGAGGGCTTTGATCAATTGGCTTGCAATTCGTGACCCGTGGTTCAGGCATCTAGCCCAAAGTGGGCCGGATCGCGAAGCCATACTGGATCGAGAAGATTGGCGACACTTCCTCTCTCACATCCCTGAACGCGGCAAGTTCAACCGCCGTCGCAAAAATCTAGCTATCTTTGATGAGCTACTCCCCGAGGGCGCCCCAATGATTCCGGCGGATCTGCCGATACTCCCATACTATTGGTTCGACAGACCCTATGATCGTTCTGAACCTGCAATGTTAGCCGTCACACAGCGACTAATCATGTGGGAGCTCGATGAGCTTACTTTCCGGCTCGAATGCCTTTCCTTGCAAGCGAAGATGTCGGACGGTGCGCAGCACGCAGACGATGCCCGAGAATCGTACCGCAAACAGCTTGCGAGCGTTTGGGATCACTATGAGATTGAGCACGATCTCTGTTTCAAGAGCGCGCCATCAGAGGATCGGGGGATCGGCTCATTCATTTGGGATTTCTCTGTGCCTGCAATTGAGGCCGCTCGCAAAGTTTTTGCCACTTGGCCAGATGCCCCACAGAATTTGAAGGTAGGACTGGTGATGCCATTAGAAGCGAACACAATCCCTGTCGTTCAGTCGATGCGAACGGCGCTTGCTCGTTTCTTCTGTCGGACATATCTAACCCAATTTCAGCGTTTCCCCATTGTCCCGACGCAGTTTCCTACCCCGTACGTTCTGGAAAGGGAGTCTCGAAAGGAGTTGGACGAGGGTGCAGCGTGATTGAGGCAACATGAGGTATAGTACACGATGACCGTAGCTTCAGCAATCAGACCTCTTGCGAATCCCTATATCGTGTTGAGAGGCTCGCGTCAAGCACGTACGAAATATGAGCGTAAAATGGAAAAGGAAGCCAAAGAAGAACTGAATTTATTGAATGATTATGATACATGTCTTGCGAGGGCGGAATAAATAGAAGTCGGTCAAGTCGTCAGGACTGGCGAAGTACGGGATGGCCTAAGCCCGATGAGCACCACCCGAATAGGTAGGAGCTCGATGGATCCCTGAAGGAGCCGGTCGCGTGGGTATGATCTAGTATACTTAAAAGGAAACTCGGTTTGGGGTCCCCGAGAATAAGGTTTCTGCGGAGTACCAAAATGACCGTACGGCACGGGCACTATCACCGTGGCGCCAGACCGCGACCGTAATCTCCTTCATACATGAGTCCCTCTGCAAGGAATCTGACTCACGCGTTGTTTCAGGAACCGTTGTTGCATATGATTACCTTCAAAGTTTAACGGGCCTGGATTACGCTCAGGAACAGCTTCGAATTGTTAGTCGCATGCTTGATCCGATTGCGCAACCTGACTTGCGTACAGATGTGCGATTTCGTAGTTCGTATTTCCTTCCAAAAATTATCCTGGTCTGACCGAAACCAGGCTGCATATCAATTTCTTCGGGACCATGGAAGTTCGTGGAGAGGAAGTGTGAGTGATTTGAATATTCTGAGAGTGTAGTTGACGATGTCACAATCAGTTTCGGGACGTTCTCTTGACTGCGAAGGATAAACGTTTGCGTATCGGAGGTCTTGGAACTATAGACGATAATTGGAACGATTCCGGTTGGCGCATGTGGGAATCCTTCAAGAGAGTGAGTGAATGTCGCATGACACGAATGTAGTGCTGAGTTGGGTATAGTTAACTGTAGGCCTGGGTGAGTGAAGCCGCTCTCCTCCTCGTGTCGCGGTCTGAGATGTTGCAGATGGGAATTGGAGACTGGTTGGCTCCTTCGAGTCGTATAAGAGTTTGTTTTCAGACGCGAAGAACTCTCTGGAAAGATGGAAAGAGGACGCGAAAGAAGAGAATGCTCAAGCTTTGCTGAACAATCTATGGCTATGGAGTCCATCCAGTCTCTTCGAACAAACCACACACTTCATACCTTCAGTGGGTCAGATTGGCTGGATGGAAGGCCTAGAATGGCATATCATTCCCCTTCCTGTCCCGTTCGAGGTCGCAAATGCACCAGCTTACTCGGCCATCGCCGACCGACTGTGTGGTGCGGATTGGGACGCAGTTGAAGGTACTCAGATTGATGGATTCACAAGGTCAGTCTTTCTATTTCTCTGCCCAATCAGGTTTGCTGAGACTTTCTTGCAGGTGGTCTTTGAGCGGCTATCCCGGAGATAAGATTAATATCCGAACATGGGTGCGGTCGACCTGCACGTCTCAAATCGAGAAATTCTTCTTCGCGTCAGCCCTTCCACTTGCTGAAGAATTTGGTCTGGAAGTCTCTTCCCTCCGATTTGGTGAATACAGAGTTGATTGCTCCTGTATACGTACTGACCTTGGGCTGAAGTGTCGCGAGCCGGCTTTCAAATCGATGCTTCCGTCGAAATCCATGAGAATGGGCCCACTCTCATTCACTACTTTGCACAACCACCCAACCCGGATGGCTCTATATGTGATCCTCCTGGATTTTGGTCTCTTTCGTCTGACCCTTTCTGCCTTGCTGATCGATATCCCTCAACAGAAGTTCAATTCGACGTGTCAGTAGCTCCGTATCTTCTGATATACAGATCTGACGCGTGCTTTAGGAAACCTCACATTCGGTATGACACAATCACTAAGCCAGTCTTGGCCCTCCTTCAGGAACTCAAGGCCACTGGTTTTCTTCTCGTTCATGACATCGCATCAGCCTCCACCCGCCCCGCCTCCATCCACCCGGTTCCCGAGCGACAAGTCCCTCGTCAACTTATGTTCGTGCACGCTCTCAGCAGACTTTGCAAGAGACTGAGATCCACGTTCGGCCACAAAGTGCGGGCATCTCATTGAAACGACCAAAGCGGTATGGAATATCTGATCATGCCTTCTCCTGTGAACCTCTTATATGGTCCATCAATACACGGACTTCGATGTTCGGGGGTATGCAATGATATAAACGGAGGGTCGCACATTGCGATTGATAGCCAACCCTGATTCAGCGAGACTGGGTGTTCCCCAAGACTTTAGGAAAATTCATCCGTCACTTCGTACTCTTTCTCGAGCTCAATAAATGTTGTTCAAGCAGTACCTGCTGTAGAATTTGTTCTCACTCCTGCGTCTGAATACAGATTTCCTCAGTACTTCATTGAGTCAAAGTATTTTGGCGGCTTGTTCAGTGCCTCGACGTCCGATAAGCCCGAGGGTGCTCCCGAGACCTTTCCTCTGAAACCGCCCTTGCTACCCTGCATCTACTGTCACAAACTGGATTGCCCCTCAATAACAAGCATTGCGGCTCCTACGATATCGACGGAGATGGAACTCGCTGGCACAAGCGATCCAGAACCGCAGCAATTGACCCAAGCTTTGAAGTTAATGCATAAACTACTAGATCAAGAAATCAGCTTGCTCCCACTTATCTGCGCAGACTCTTCCGGTTCATATTGACTCGTTCCTTTGCGATTCGAAGATGCAAATGCCCCTGTCTTCCGACAGAAATTTCAACCTGATCAAGTCTCTGAAGATCCTCCAAAGCCTTGGGGAAGCCATACCTGGAGGCGGCATTGTCAAGAGCATCGCAGGTATCGGAATCACTTTGCTCGAATGCGCAGAGGTGCATACAGTTTCTCTGCTCATATTGAGGTTTGAGATAAGCTGATAGTGGTTTCGTGGTGGAAGAGAGCTGAATCCAATAAGGAGGGATTCAGAGACATCGCCGAGCGAGCAGGACGCGATGTCCTAATGTTGAGCGAAGAGATAGGCGCAACTGGGCAAGTCTCCGATGATCTGCAAGAACGCCTTGAAACCTATCTTGGGTACGTCTTCAGAGCTCTGCTTCAACCACAATCGAATTAATGGATATCATAGCATGCTGCAAGAAGTCAAGAGCAGGGCACATCGACTCGGCACGCACACGAAGATGCATTACTTCACGAAAGCAGCCAGCATACAGGACGAAATGAAAGATTGTATGGCAATGCTTGATAGTGCTTACCAGCGGTTCATTGTCCGTATCCATCTCTCTGTCATATGTCCGGCCTATCATTGCTGATACAATACATCCAGGTCCGGTCATCAATATCTATGGACAAGAAGTTGACAAAGATGCTCGCAGGAGTCGAAAGTCTTCGTCGGACAGCAGATCAGTGTAATTGTTTTCATGGCGATGAGCCTGACGAAGTACGTCCTCTCATTGTAACATGCCAATAGTGCTGACACACGCTTCTCAGATCCCTCGGATACGTGTGCAGGGAGTCAAGTTTGGAGAAGAAATCGAACGCCTAGACAAGAAAACGTACATCCTTCGACTTCAACATGCTAAGATAACCGACGGCGTGGGCTCTTGGACTCCAGTCATAATAAGAAGATTTGAAACTGTGGAAGAGGAGGAGACGGGAGATGGAAGTCGGAGCGCTTTTGAGAAAGAGGTCGAATTACGTCGAGATCTTCTGTATGTTGCCAGTCTTGGACTTCAGAGAATCATACTGACTGAGCGTGGGTTTGGATTCAGAAATCAAGAGTTTGCGAGCATGCTGGGCATCATCATCCCAAGTAGGAGGACTAGGATGATCGTGATTGAAGAAGGTGTGGACAAATGATCGATCTCGGACTGTGACTCACGACCGGCGTAGGCACTATTGGCGCATACGATTATCTACAGACTCTCCCGGGGCTCGACCATCTCGGCGAACGATTCCGGATCGTTTGTCTGCCGTCTTTCTTTCTCGGCTAGACACTCACCATGTCTTTAGCTCTGTGAAATTGCAGTGCGATATTCCCGCGATGCTATGCGATTAGCTGCTGAATGATGATAGACAGTCTACCGTTTCCTTATTGATCATAAAACCTCGTGGAAAGGAACGGTGAATACAGTAGACTACTCATCATAGACAGATACTGATGGATAATCAGTTACAGGATATTCTTCTGAGCCAGAGAGACAAACGGTTGCGCATTGGAGCACTGGGGCTCTTCGATGGCGCATGGAGTGACTCCGGAGCACGGATGCTGAGTGCTTGTAGAAAAGTGAGCAGTCCTTTTAAAATTGACGTCCGGGTCGGATGTTGATGCGGGAGCAGTTGACCATGGGTTGGGGTAAGCAGCATAGCAACAGCAAGAAGAGTTGGAACTCTGCTTACATTCTGCAGACAATGATTGGAGATCAATCTTACCGTTTGAGGAATTCGAGTCTGGGTTTGCTCAAGCGAAGACATCGTTGGACAAATGGAGCCTGGAGAAGACAAAGGACAACGCGCTGATGGTGCTAAAGCAAGGCTGGTTGTGGACCGGAGAGCACCCGTTTCGGAGACAATTCGATGGCACTGTCTCTGTCGGAGAGATTGGATGGAAAGAAGGAGAAATTTGGTGTCCAGCGCCGCTTGTCTGCCGATTTCCTGTGTCGCGATCGGGTGACTACCATATCCATGGGCTGCGTTTCAGAGGGGGCAGATGGGAGCCTCTTGAGGGAACTCCGATCGAGGGTTATCTACGGTTCGTGGCTTAATGAAGACGAGAATGTACGCTGACTATGCACGCCAACAGATATACATTCGATCGTCGTCCTACAGAAGAGGTCTTCGCTCAACTCTGGACGTGGACGCCGTGGACGGATCAAGTTCGAGAGGTCCTCTCGGGATCAGGACTTTTGATCGGACCGGAGGTTGGACTGAACGCCCATGTTCTTCGTGCAGGTTGAGTATGTCTTCTCTCTCCCAATCTTCATCTAACCCTTGGCCAGTGACCCATCTCAGCTTCGCAGCTGACGCGTCTGGCACAGTCCCGGATGGGAACACGTCATGTATAAACTACTTCTTCCGCCCTCCTCACTCAGACGGGTCAATGCCCGATAGTCCTGGATTCTGGTCTTTTGCTTCTGATCCTCACGACATGGGCGATGCGAGTGTTGGGACTCTCGGCTTGGTGAAATCGTTCGACCTGTGAGTATATTTATTGTCTTTCGACTATGGTTCCTGAATCGGACATAGAAATTCTGCCGTCGAGTTTGTTAGAATGAGCAAACCGCTTCTTGCACTCCTCCAAGATCTTAATTCCCATGGGTTCCTGCCCTTCCCGAAGAGCGCGCGGACTTGTACTCAGTCTTCTACCATCCATCCTGAGGTACCACTCAAGAAGGGAGTCTCTGGTTCTCTCCTTGCTGGCGCTCAAAATTCTTTCAACAAGATATTCCGCAGGAAGACTGTCGATTTGAGAATGTGCAAGAGAAAGAACTCGTGATAAGAGTTCAATGTCAGTGGCCTTATACCCCACGAGTTGTCAATTGTCCGTTCTTTTCTAGCCAGCTCGAACACTCAGCAGGGATGACATTCATAGACTTCAGTTCAGCCTATTATGCGCATATATATGCTTTCGATACGGGCTCATTTCATACATTCTTCAGTAGTACCTCAGACTATATACATCGCACTGAAGCTTTACTCGTTCCTCTCTCGGTACAGACCTGAAGCATCGTTGGGAACAGGACTTCAAAAGTAGACACGGATTGTGTTGGTGCTACTCTCAATCGCGCAAAAGAGGGCCCGGGCAGCTCAATTCATTGACGGATGAACCGCCCAGATCGAAACGAGAACAGTTGCCTCCCGGATTCGCCGCTCTCTTCAGTCCACATCTTACTCATTCCTTCGTCCCAGTTCCACTCCGTGCTGTTTCTGATCCATATATGCGTGGGTCTGTTCATACTACACCCATCGAAGAATATACCCCAGATGGGTGTCCACATTGACTGCCAATATTTCACGTCGTGCCAGTCTGATTGGACGTGCTCGTAGAATAGAATTTGACCGCCTCTGGGTTTCAAAGTTCGGATGATGAGAGACTGGATCGTCTTCTGAGGAGAAGGGACAGAGCATAAGGTCATAATTGTGGCCAGCGTGTCGATTGTATGCTCTCCTCCAATCCTCATTACGATTCTCTCAATCTCCTCGGCCCCGAAAGGAATAATATCAAAATTATCCTTTTCTTTCGTATAGCCGTATTTCGCCGCTCGGGCGGAGATTTGAGAATGCATATGCTCGTTTGGTTCAAGTGCGATGTATCGCTTGATGCGGCTGTGATCCAGATAGTCGAGCGTGTGACCATGGCCCGCACCGATATCTAGGACAACGCCATATGCGTAAGGTGTGACCAGGCCCTGTTTAGCACTTCTGGCAGCGCTATCGACACCTTCCGAAAAGGGCGTCCACAAGAGAGAGAAGAAGAGGCGGGAAAGCTTGGATGGGTGGAGGAGTAAGAAGGGATTTTTGATGACCGTTATGAGGAAAGGGAGGAGGGCGAAGGAGAGTGCTGCACGGATATCTAGGAGCGGGGAGAGGATGTCTTTGAGTTTCATAGAGAAGAACAATCAAGGTCTGAAGGAAGCTTATGAGTACAAATGGATGGACGGGGAGGGTAGAAGGTGACCTTGGGTATGGTCGAATCAACAAAGTGTCGGCTCGGAAAGATTCCGACCTGGTCACGCTTATATAGGTGATCCGCAAGCGGGCTCCTCGAATGCTAGCAGCTCTTTATCTGCAATCCGTACTAGGCATTCCATTTACGTACTACTTCATACTGGCTTGTGCTTTATCGTCCAAAGGTCTTAGATTAATATGTACAGCTACACTCCCAACAGACATTGATTCAGTTGCAATTTGATTGACTAAAGACTAGACTACCGGATGGATGATGTTGAATCGTAAAAATACAAGGACAATGCAGATGGATGCAATGCAAACAGAACAAGAGACAAAGGTTGGGGTTGAACCAACGATCAGACAGGCAAAACGGAAATTCCGGACTAAATAGACCGGACAGGAGAATAGAGGGGTTTAAACCACGTCCCATAATTCTTCCAGAGCACAGCAGAATTTGCCGCACGCCACCTGTGGGTCCAGGTATGTTAGCCTGTATGTCGACAAGGTGCAGTTAGAAGGTACGAACGGAGGCGCTCAGTGAGTATTCACTAATACTGATTTTCTCATCAACGATTGTGTCAGCGAAGTTGTCTTTCCTAAAGTTACATGCGTCAGTTGAAGATTTCGACAAAATGGCGACGGGCAACATACCCTCGGGCCATTGCGCCGACGAAGACTGCGATTGAGTGCGTTGTGGGTAATGTAGGCAGGTATTTGGACAGTCGCACAGTCTGTGCGTCTCCAGAAAGTGCTATATATAAGAATTAGAGTCAATGCTTAGGTGGCATGCAATACAGGAAAGGGGAACGCACTGATTTTATGGGTGTTAGGGGGTAAGTGATCAGTTATCGGGTTCTAGGATATCGGTTACAGGTGAGTCATTTGACGAAGAGAAATGGATGACAGCATACCTTGATAACTTTTAGTAGTTTCTCAGAACCGGAGACACCCCTGATGCTTAATTTATGTAATAATTGGACTGGATCCAGGTGTGTCAGCCATGTCGCACATAAAAGGAATAGTAGGGTGGCATTACCCATTAGACCGCTGAAGCGTTTGAACGTCCGTGGAATGCGGACGTGAGGGTTGACTTCAATCAGGACGCCCTTGGCAGTATGTATATACACCTGTAACAAGCCCGCCTTGTTCAGTGGTGAATCCAACAGTGTCAATAGACACTACATCAGATAATGGTCAGTGACGGCGTAAAGAATCTCGAGGGCACGACAGACCTGATGTGTGATGTCCGGACGAGCATCGGCAATATCTCTCCCAGTCTTCGCTAGGATGCCTTGATGATCATCACAGTTCAATAAAGCATATTTTGCCTCTCCACCGCCGCCTCTTCCACTCGATCCTCCTCGGCCTCCGTCCCGGCCTCCATCTCTATTGCCACCTCCACCAGAGCCACCCGAAACTCTATAAGCCTCCAAACAAGCATGTTCCAACACGACAATCAGTCGTCTCGCTTTTGAGCGCTGCAGAGCCGTACGAGGGACAGTGGTTTGCGAAGGTACAAGAGATGGGTCGAGAGGCGCTGCAGGTATATGAAGTGCACTTGCAGGGGGAGGACGAGGGAATTTCGAAGAGGGTAGGGGCTTCGTTGGTCGATCGGCAATGTGAAGTCGAGAGTTGGAATTTCCATCGTCAATGATTACAGAATCATTCAGATGCCCATGCCCTCCAACTTCCGGATCCGACTCTTCACTGCTGCTCTCACTGCTTGTAGACTGAGCGCTAGCAGGAACAGTATCGAGTTTCTCCTCTGCCTCGTTTTCTGGCTGTGCCTGAGGCTCGTCGTCGGACAAATCGTCGTCGTCTACGGCCATTTGATAATCCAAATTAGACGTCGATAAGCGTTTTTTAATCGCTTTTCGAGCGATGCCATCCGTGCTGACGCTCCTACGCCTCGTGCGGCCCACGTTATTCATTTTTCCAAAAGAAGCTGGGACGGATCTGCCTCTGGTGGACTGGCTCGAGTAGCGTCTTCGGTTTGTGCTGGACATTTTCTGGAGGTTATGAATGCGAAAAGAGCGAGGTTGATGGTCAGTGTTATGAGGGGTGTTGAGTCTAACAGAGAAGAATAAAGAGGTTTAGCGTAATATAGGGACGGGCAATGTGACTTGTCTCAGCCGAGGCACACTGAGAAATTTCTTGGGACAAATATGTGCAAACAAGGCCTTGAGGCGCTCCTCGTGCATCAGTCGGTCTGCTCTTTGGGTCTCCTCCAGTTCACTATGCCCTGATACCGATTCCAGAGCTTTCAAAGAGAAAATGACATTACATTCACGCCAATCTGCATCCGATGGGACCTCTGGGTATTTTTTTCTGCGTTCATAAAGGGTAGCGTCACCACCACATGCTTATTGATCGAGATAGTAATAGCAGCACGACTCAGGCTTTGACTTCCCAAGGTTTCTGCGTCCCTGAAACGGAAGCTCCCCCTCTTTTCTTTCGTTGGCCCCCTCACTTCCTGCCGAAAGCTGTATGCAGGATGATGCTCGGTTTCCTCGGACTCATCCCTCGAAGGGGCCACGCGTCCATAACTGAGCTTACGATGGAGGCGATTGAACAAGCTTTTCTACGCTTTCTTGATTTACTGACTCGCCCTGCTCTTCTTTGCCTCGCTTCTTGCCCTTCGACTCGATGAAGTCCAGCTGTTCTCGCCGGACCCGTTCCATCTCTTTGGAAACCTCGTCATGCTGGTCCGCGGAAACAGCTGTAATCTGCGTCGCCAGCCTCAGATTCATCAGCCGCGTATGGAGCTATCCGTGCCGGACTTCAGTGGATGAAATAGGAAGATAGGAGGACAACGGACTTTGAATACCTCCACACATCGCTCCAAGTCTTCCTCCACATCTTTGATGAATATCCGATCATTCTTCGAATTCACCATCGCAATCAACCGCGGCCTTCTCTTTCTCTTCTCAATATGGCTCGCTATCCCCTCCAGAGTTCTGAAGACATAGATCAGATAACCTTTGCCGGACACGTGCATGTGGCTCACCGATGGAGTTGATCAACAGCTTGTTTCATTTCTTCTGTCATCATATCTCCTGCATCCTGACACGTATTTGAAACCATCCAACCCGTTTCCACAACCATCGCGACCAGATGTTGGAGCTCTTCGGTTCTCCCTGTATATGACTATTTCTTTCAACTTTTTGCTGTGGTGCACTTTCAAGTCAACATACCTGATATGTCTGCCAACACACATCAGCACAATAAGTCAATCGAATAAGCTGGGGATGACGAACTTCGTAGACGAGCAGGGCAATACTCGCGATAGCCTGAGGATACGGGAAAGGAGACAACGAGCTTATAGACTTCAATGCATCCAAAGCATTTGTTACATCTATCCATTTGCTATCAAGCTTTCTCTGTCGACGAAACGGGAGAGAGCTTACTGGCTGACATTTTGAACGAGGGTCAAAGGGGTCGTTCTGATTGAGAATAAGCAGCACGCATTAGACGCGCGGTAGATCTGCACAGCCTTGAGGCTCCCGGAAGCAGAGGCCAGCGCCGTCAGGCACACGCTGTGCCTCCGACATCCACGCACGGTCCACGTGTCAACCGCATTTACACCTGTGCTGTCAGCTATCGAACTCGTTATCCTCGAGCAAAGCCTTAAATGGATTTATTTAGTTATTCACATCGGATGTAAATAATATTTTGCAATGGAATCAAGCATTGGAGCCCCGGTCTCAAAAAACAAAAATGAATAATGCGACTCTTCGGCTAGCTGGACTACTTCGCAGACAACGCCTTACGTCAAAGAGTCAATTCGACACGACTTATTAAAGACCTTCGAGGCCAGCGCGAGGCATGTGCCAGCGCATTGTACATCGCGGTTGTAGATGAGAGTGTCGTCCACAATTTTATGCGCCTTATATTCTTGAGGATCAATACAATGGACTTCATCGCCCATCAGACCCGCGCAAGGTGGTGGTGGTGGTGGTATTAGACGGTACTGGGTCCCGTGGATGGATACAGGCGCCCAGACACAACTGAGAAGTACGCATATCGTTGATAGGCAGAGGTAGTCACTCGAATGATACAGAGCTTTGGCCTAGAAATGATTGAGGTGGGTTTTCCAAAGAGATTACTCTTTAACGGAAATAATACCACAAGGAAATTCTTCATTGGCTGAATGGTCATTGACCTAATTTGATGCGTCCTTCAGTAGACAAGTTGAAGCTCCTGCCTAACCGAAAGCTGGGGAAGCCGATTGACCCACGATGGATCTGAATCTGCATCATCTGAAAGCTTGCGCCAGCTCAGACAGTTCCAGAGCCTCCGGCCTTGTGCAGCCAGAAGAACAGTGTTACCACGTAGTTATGGTATCATAGTCATATGTGCCAGTGGATGGTCCGTGCACATGGTGTGAAAGGACGACATTGGCGAGAATTTGCGGCGAGCAAGGACCAAAACCACCATGGGTGAAGCGACAGCAGAGACGTCGACGTGTCATTGTTCGGGCTTTTTGACAACTTCGACGCAGATAAAGTCATCAGACTCTCTTGGACGCTCTCAGCCCTTCACTTGCGACCTCAAAGCATCGGCCAGGCCTGTGAATGTGCGAAGAAATATCTCAGAACCGAAAAACGAGGAGCGTGCTGGAGAATGAGTTGCCAGTAGCCGAGGAAGCTGATGGGGACCGCTTACGAAAGGAAACATTTTCATGGGATCCGATCTCCTGATTCGAATTTTCAGGACAACCTTACAAACGGTCAGGAGAATTTCAAGGTGAGTGAGTCCGACATAACAGACATAAATGCCCTCAACGCACTGACGTCGACAGTATACTCAATCACCAAGCACCGGGCCTCAGTTCCTTTGTCTCTGTGACGCTCTGTCCCCGTTCTTTGCAGGGTCTTATGATGAGCACTTTCGTCAAAACCCTTTCAAAAGCTCAGATGACCGCGATGGCACGAGAAGGGCTGAACCAGCAAGAGTCCCGTCATAAGGCCTTTAGGGGACAGCGCTAGCATGCAATCCCGTAGCAACCGCTCGAAGTTTAGCGCTTCTCTCTTTTTGTTCTCTTATACCGCCATCAGCAGGACCTGCGTTGCAACTTTCACCCCTACCTCCTTGAAGACATGGACGTGATTAAAGAGATCCGACGAAAGAAGGGCTATGATGAAGAAATGATGCGCAATGCTGATCCTCACATGGTCGAGTGGCTCACAGACACACGAGCTAATCTACACCGGAGCATAGAGAAGTAATCTTTTCTTGATAAAAATGTGATCAAGGCTGACCATCGCGGGAAATAGGTTGGCGGTTGAGATATATTCCAAGTCCACGCACTTCATCTTTGAACTCATTCAAAATGCCGATGACAGCAAGTACACCAACGAGGTTCCCACTCTATACTTCAAGCTTCGAGAGGATCAATTGATCACGGAATGTAATGAAGAGGGGTTTACCGCTGAAGATGTTAAATCTATCTGCAACAGTGGAGATAGCACCAAGTCCGGAAAAATTGGATACATCGGTGAGCCCAGCCTTGTCTTTCAGATTTTCTCTCAATTAATAAATCAACCAGGGGAGAAGGGCATAGGTGTGTCCTCAATGCAGTACATGATACGATGGCTTGACAGTTCTTCAAAGGCTTCAAGTCCGTCTTCCAAGTTTCTGATGTCGTTCACATCTGCTCCCGAGAGTTTATGTTCAAATTTGACGCGACGCAAACATGCGGCATGCTCACACCGATATGGGACCCTCTTCCAGAGCATGAGCGCACAAATTTGACAAGATTCACCCTAGACCTGAAGGCGAATGTCGATCGCGATGCTCTGGCTTCTGAGCTCATGACATTGTCCCCGTCACTCCTGCTGTTCCTGCGACAGCTGCGCTCGATTACTCTCGACGTCAAGCTCAGATCAGGGAAACTCAGTCGAGTGACACTCCGTCACATAACTGGAGAGGATCGCTCGATTGTCATCCTGGAGAAGAAGACTTCCAGTATGCTGGAGACCCAGAAATATTACGTCATCAAGAAAGTAGTTCCGACACACCCAGGAGAGAAAAGGCGGGCTAATGTCAGGGAAAGCGAAATTGTGTTGGCTTTTCCAGTCGCTTCCGATCTTACGCCCAAGATCTCTTCCCAAGCAGTGCATGCCTTTTTACCCTTGAGAGACTACGGCTTTTCGGTGCGGTGCCAGCCTTCAGACGGTGGTTCGATTCTGACAATTCACCTAGTTCGTCATTCAAGCAGATTTCTTGGCCTCTGCCAATCGAGAGGATCTTTTAACCGATTTGTCGTGGAATAAGCAGTTACGTTCCGGCATCACCGCTACGTTCTCCCAGGCCGTCGAAGATTTCAAGGCTCGATCTCAGTTGCAATATACTTGGGTTCGGTTCCTCCCCTCAAGTATATTCGATCCCTTCTTCTCCGGACTCGAGACGAGCATAATCGAGGATCTCAAGCAACGCCCGATCATTCTGGATAGCAAGGGCGTTTATCACAGACCCCGCGATGTCCTCATCGCTCCCTCTCGATTCCGAGACGAACGTGGCCAACCTCTACTCGAACCAGCCTTTCTACCCACACCTTTTGTGTATCTGTCCTCATCTTACATGGAGAAAGATCATGTCCATTTACGACGATTAGGAGTCAGGTCGATAGACGAAGACTTATTCGTTCAAGGCCTTGCTCTCATGCTAGTATCCCTCGATCCTAGCTCGCGGACGGATGGGTGGCACGAGGCTGTGTGTCAAGCATTATATTCTATCAGGTCTCAGATACCTGTGAAGAAGAGACGGAGTTACGATTATGAGACCACCTGGCCGTCGCACGAAGTTCGCGCGCTTCGTCTCCTTCCCATGAAAGACGGTCGATGGGTGCCTGCAAACAGCATCACTGATGTATATTTCGATTCTGCATTGTCGAACATCCCTGCCAACCTTGGGATACATCTATTGAACCCCGGCATCGAGCCTAACACCTGGAGACATTGCCTTTACGCCGCACTGGGCGTCAAAGTCGCAAACGAGGAAAATATCGCCGCACAGATATTAAAACGGCACTCTACCGGCGAACCGAACCTCATTAGAATGGATGACATGATCAGCGATGCCCTGTGGTTCTTTGAATCGCAGTATTGCCCATCATCCACTGGTATAAAACTGCGCGTAGTCACGGACTCCCTAGAAAGCGCGTGGGCGAATACCGTCTATGTCGATTATCAAGACTCGTCTTATTCCATCAAATTGCATGGAATTCTCAAAGCCCCATTCTTACACTCTGCCTACTTTCGTAAATGTCAGACCCCCGAACAACTCGCTAAATTCGTCGAATGGCTACGCCTTAGACTCGGGCTCCACATCTGCCCAAGACTCATCGATGGCCAACTATCCCCTGAATTCAAAGCACTTTGCTTGTCCCTTAACATGCAGGATCTTCTCTGTGTCATTCAGCAATCTTGGACCTCGTGGTCAAACAGCGATCTGGGACCTTCTGCCATTGCATATCTTGGGAACCTTACAACAACATGCCAAGATGGGAAGTCATACTGCATCAAAGATACATATCTAGGCACCACGCATCTAAAACAATTTGATGGCTTACCATTCCTTTCCGTCAAAGATGCCGAGAATCCGGAATGGATGTTTCTCGAGCGTCTGGGTGTCTCTACAAAACTTGATGGGGCTCTTTATCTTAGGCTCCTCCGCCGCTTGAAAGATCAGGGAAGCCACGATGAAGAACAAATTCAGAGTCTGTATCAAAGTCTACAGAATCATTTTGTCGACGCGCCAGAAGCAATCAAGTGTGTTACGCCTCTACCGAATATGTCCACGTCAGCTAATCTGATCTGGTTTAGACAAGCCTTCGCAAGCGAGCCACTCGTTTATTTGAAGAACAAACATTCTTGGGTAACAACGTGCAAGGTTGTTTGGAAAGGAGCACGTTCGATGACGTCCAAAGTTGCGCTGGAGAAAATGTATCAGGGGCTTTCGAAGCTTATGCGAGATCTTTTAAATATCCAAGATTGCGGCCCGGATCTCCTCGTCGAAGAGCTTCGGCTCATATCCGAAACCTGGAGGAATCAGCAAATTCCCAAAGAGCAGTCGCAGGCGATATCTGACAAGCTCATTGATCTATGCGACTTCCTCGACGGTCAAGAGTATAGCGGTGATGCCGCCATTGCCTGGCTCCAACGTTTAGCATCCTTGCCTATATTCCCAGTGGATTCCCCATCTCACGGAATGACTTTACGTGCCATTGGTGAAAAAATTTATGTCGCCGATCCGACAGGGCATCTTTCTTCCATTTTCCGATCCAAAGTGGAGATTTTGTCTTTCAACAATACGACGATCCTGCACATTCAACGTTTGCTAAAATCTCCAGTGTTCAAGTCTCACGTTCGAACGCTGGAGGACTCTGTTGTTCGCACGTCCGTTCCGGCGGGTCGCGCAACCACCGAAGCCGCGGAAGCCCGAAAAATCCAATATCGTGCCAATTTTGTCAAGAGGTCCGTCACGCCTGTTTCTTAACCTCGTGGCAACCACTCATGAATATCACCAGTTACATTCAGGGGACCTTCCCGAATAAATGCAATTATGAAGTGCTCCAACTCCTCGACAATCTACAGAATGTATCAATTCAACTCGTCCCGGACATCCAATCAACGTATACACTACAGGACATCACTCAAGTCACTACTGACGAGATTGTACTGGTGCGCAAGGATACTGAATTGACAATATTCACTTCTCTTGCGCCTTCTACACGAAGGAATCTCAAAATCTCGAATGAGTTTGCCAATCTTTTACCCATTGAAACACATATGTTCCATGTATGCATCTACCAAGATCTAGAGCTGGTCGAGGGATTGTTCAACATGAAAGGAATCGATGTTCCCGCCCTCCAAAATGTTGATCAACATATAGAAGCAATGCTCGTGCATGAAGATCGACATATAGAGGCAATGCTTGTGGATGAAGCACTGCTTCACACCCAGCACTACTCGCCATCGCGTGAAGCGCCTCGGCTTTACGCGCCTCGTCATACACAGGCTCTGGTTGTCACAGATAACGATCGGGACGAGTGCAACGATCGGAACAATGATGCCAAGTACCTCAGCGAAGTGGAGCGTGCGGCGCAAAACGTCACAACTTTGGGTTCAGTCATTCGTTCACGACTCGCTGTGCCTCAAGCCCACGATCCTTCATCGGGTTCTCAGAGAGGCCCCTCTTCTAGAACTGATCGGAGTGCTCCCTCGAACACACAGCTGCTTGAGTTGACTCATGCGGCCAGCGGCTTCCAAGATAGTGCGGCATTTT
This sequence comes from Sistotremastrum niveocremeum HHB9708, assembly GCA_001630475.1. Classification (NCBI taxonomy): domain Eukaryota; kingdom Fungi; phylum Basidiomycota; class Agaricomycetes; order Sistotremastrales; family Sistotremastraceae; genus Sertulicium; species Sertulicium niveocremeum. Next base: position 275,757 of record KV419405.1, on the reverse strand, counting down.
CACCCGATCTCGACATCGCTACGATCAGCGGAATTTGCGGAGAATATTTCGTGAGCGATTCTTGAGCTTTCCATGACCTTATATTGACCATATTCACAGATCTACAAAGTGTTCTCAAACGTATTGCCCGGGTTTGACGCTTCTCATTGGACCAGCGATATCAAGGGGAGAATTCCTGGCATGGCCCCTCACGGCACACCCGCACCAGCTGATTTCGAATATCGGGACGCGCGCGGTGTTTTGACTCGCCATATCTATGGCCAAGAAGTGATGGATGCATGGAAAGATGGATGGCCTACATACTACATGGAAGTCAAAGCCACAACCCAAGATCTTCAAGAAAAGCTCAGCATGTCGAAAAGTCAGGTTCAGTTTGTACGTTCTCAATCGTCGCTCCATCCATCCCATTTGCTAAGCGTCCTTTTCCAGGCATCTCAGTGCTCCCTGTCGAGAGCGAGCGATCCTCCAGGAGCAGTATACATACTTATCAGGGTCTGGAAGGTCCTCAGGGATCCGCAATGGAAGTTATACGTCGATCCTCATACACTTTTGTACACGGGAGAGTTGGAGATTGTGTCTCCAAACCTTGAGCTCAAGCCTGTATCCGCGCTTTGAACCTGTTTTCATGATAATATTCTCGATATCGTACCTGATGTGTTCCTGAGACTAATATATATATCGCTCTCGATGACTTTTCATATGTCGAAAGGCATCTGCATTCGCTTGGGGAAAGCCACTGCTGAGTCAAGTCGTTCCTATCAAATAGACCGCATAGTTTGAAAGCTATCCACGCGGCTCGTCGATGACGGACTGCCTTGGTCGTTATCGACACTTGATGAATCTCTTGAGGCGTCTTGCAACGTTTGCTCCTCCCGCTAGGCCCTTTGAAAAAGCACCTAGGGCGTCTAGAAAAATCGGTAAAATTCAAATCTTGGACTTACGACATTCTACGAGTTTCCAAAAAATTGCAGGAGCATAAAACGAAAATCAAAAAGGTAATTCTAGCCCACCGCGAGGGTCGAACTCGCAGCCTTCAGATGCCGAATCGGAATTCGGATAACTCCTAAGAGTCTGACGCTCTATCCGATTGAGCTAGGCGGGCTGCCTTGAAAGAAGAGGTAAACGACAGACAATGACTAGTTGCAGTGTACTCAAGCCATATGAGGTAGGTCTTCCCCGATTGAACGGACACTGCCGAGACTTTGTTTCGAGGGAATTCGTTTGTGAACCAGACCTCGCCTCGAGTCTGCGAGTTCAACCCTCGGGGTGGGCGAAGGCTGAAAGAGCCTTTGTAATTCTAATTTTCGTATCAGTCAAGACTGCCCATGACACAGATATCCAAAGACAGCGTCTGTGGGTCGTAGCGGTCCAATGCAGCCGCGAGGCTCAGGCGCACTACTCAATGGACTTTGTTAGCAGGAGTATGTTAGCAGCGCCAGGCTGACTATGTGAAGCGGTTTTCTCTTCCGAGCAGCATGACTACCTTCAAATGTCTATGTAACAGCATCTGCATCCCGCAAGATTGACTGCGTATGGCAGGTTCAAGAATCACGATATATTGGGGGAGGCAAGATCACCGATCTGATCTCAAGAGATAAAGAAGGGTATCAATGTAAGCAAGACAGGGAAGTTGTCCAGATGGCGAGGTAAGTAGGGTCAGGAATTGATGGGAGTCGAAGGACATAGATTCGACGACAATATTGAGTGTATGTCAGAACAAGAAGTGCAAGGGAGGTGCAGCGACTGAGATCGAACACGTCCGTCAAAACGAAGGCGGATATAGAAGTAAGAGGGTTCGAGGGTTCGGAAGACCTCCAGAAGAGGGGAGCGTTCGTTTTCGAGGGAGGAGGGAGAAGGATGTGAATATAGATGCGAAACATTCATCAAAGCCATGTAATAGGATGAGATATTTGGACATCCCAAGTCCCTTGGTGTTATGAGACAGGCGAGGAATAAACTGGGTGTGTGGCATCAAATGCCAGGCGAATGACTCGATGATACATTGGCGTAGCTTTGGCAATCAAAAAAGAAGCAGAGGTTCTCGTTCGTTCTCTCGTTCGTATTCGTACTGGGACGGGTCATTACTGAGGAGCAGATGAGAGGAGACAAAACCAGGAGGCTGGAGCTGTGATCCTAGATGTTGTCATTTGAACCCGGGAGTGCAAAGGGCATGGTGCCAGTGGATGGATTGTCAGGCGTCAGGAGTCCGGAGGTGAGAGAATAGTGCAGACGATGTTGTGACGCACTGCACTACTGGATAATCGAGACCCGTGGTAAGAGCTCGCCAACGGATTCGAGGAAAAGAAGGTCGTATGTGAGACGATGGTGGCAACTGTCAAGAGAGTCGAGTTTCATCAGCTGTCCGACTTTTCAGGGAGGTAGGTAGGGCTTGAAGCTTGATGTCGTTCGCTCTGCGTCGTTCATTCTAGATCTTCCAATCAACATGTCTACGCTCAGCTTGAGCTAAGCAGGCTGCCTTGAAAGCATAGGATATGAGGGAGGTCACACCGACTGAAAGGCAGATGCCAGGATGTTCCTCCGAAGGAATCCGGATGTACACCAAGGCCCTGAATTTCGCCAGTTTAACCCTCGGGGGCGCAGGCTAGAACAATATTTATAATCGAATTCTCTTTTACGCGTTTTTGCATATACTGTATAAGCCTGTTAGGAGTGCAAAGTTACTCGCCTATCTAGATTTAGGAATATCCAAAGAACGGCGTTGATTGTTCCCCGAGGGTCCATCCAGTACAACGGCGAGGCTCACGCTCAGAAACGACAGTTTAGAGAATCATCAGTGCGCAAGTGCTATATCAAGTTCAACCTTGCATTATTCACAATCTGTGAGCCTTTGACCCGCGGAGTCGTTGATTTGACAAGGAAACCAGATACACAAACAAGTTACAGCATGCGGGAAATGTCTCCGATCCTCTCTATGCAGTCAATTGCCGTAAGTACGACAGAGTTGAACAGACCAAGTTCATCATCTGTAGGCAAACGCTCAACTCTGCAAACACTGACGAGGCGGGAAGAAAGAGTCAGCTCCAACAGACTGCAGTTGTACCGGAAGGGGCCTGAATCACTGAAAAGTAATCCAAACGCAACGCAAAGAAGTCGACGGAGCCATAAGTAGCTGACTATCGCGGTGGAGAGGGGACGGTACATTGCTTAAGAACCTAAATTCCAGCCTTGGATATTGAGGCATATCAGTATATTCTGAAGATGAGGGGGATCCAGCGAGGCCGAATAAGATACGGAGAACCAGAAAGTCGCTCTTATTAGGACAGCGGCACTAGCAGAACCGATATTTTCCGAATCACTCTCGACATCAAGGAAGGAAAAAAGACGAGAAAGGTAGCAATACAGTCTGAGATCTGAGGGTCTTCAGACGCAGCCGCGTAAGGCAGGCGTGAGGTTTGCGATATAGAGTAGGACGAAAAGTGCGAGGTTTAGTGCAGGAGAGTCGCCCGGGAGAACCATCGATCGCCAAAGAATGTCCAGCATCGAAAGAAAAGGCTGCGAAGGAAGAATGAGATCTGACGAGAGGATACTACTATACGTACCTAGCGTGTGGCATCATACGTCGAGGCGAATGCAACGGCGTAGCTTTGGAAGTTCATCAGGCAGAGGTTCTCGTTCGCTCCGTTTCTTCCGGGAATGGGTGTTGACTAGAAAGAGAATCGGAAGAAAGGAATCCTCGGCACCAGAGTCTTCATCGTAGACGTTATCCGGTGGCGCAAAGGGCGAACACGACAATAGGAAATTACTCAAAGATCGTGGTGGCAAGAGACTGGAGTTTCATCCGCTTTCCGACTTTTCAGAGCTTGATGTCGTACGCCCTGCGTCGCTCATTCTTCCAGTCAACATGCTTACGATCAGCTTCTCGTCGTGAGCTATCAAATCAGACCCCACGATGGTCTCGAGACGCGAAGTCTCTCCCGCCCACCGTTAGTTCACCCCAATCGCTCAGCTCAGCATCCATCCTGACTTGTCCTAGTTCTTCACCTCCAAACCACCTCCTCATAGACCCTCAATCCGAGCCTACTCATCGTCTCACTACACGCCCTCTGGTGTACGTGATCGAGCAGCAGTAGGCGTCTTCACGCCCCAAGCAGCAGCTATCTTCGTCCTCACCGGCGTCGGTCTCTTCTACTACTTCAAATCCGAGAAAGAACGAATACAAGAAGCCAAACGACAAGCTCTCGCTTCAAAGAAGATTGGACGAGCAGCAGTTGGCGGACCCTTCTCGCTCGTTACTCATGATGGCAAACCGTTCACGGAGAAGGATATGCTTGGGAAATGGAGCGTGATGTATTTTGGTTTCACGAATTGTCCGGATATTTGTCCTGCGGAACTGGATAAGATGGGTGCGGTTGTGGATGAGGTTGCGAAGAGACATGGGAAGGACGTCGAGCTGCTCCCTATCTTCGTGAGCGTGGATCCAGCACGAGACGACGTCCAAGCAATGAAGAAATATGTCGCCGGTACGCTTCACTCTCCCAGCCCAGAATTCACCCTGAACTTTGCCAGACTTCCACCCCTCCGTGATCGGCTTGACAGGATCCTACCCCGAAGTCAAAGCGACCTGCAAAGCCTATCGCGTCTACTTCTCCTCACCCCCTCCACCAGAAGGCAAACCCTCCCTCGAACAAATGGACTACCTCGTCGACCACTCAATATACTTCTACCTCATGGACCCACGCGGTGAATTCGTTGAAGCGTTCGGAAAAGACAGTTCGGTGGAAAAAGTGGCAGATCGATTAGACGAGGAACTGGCGAGATGGAAGGGGTATGATGTGGATAAGGGAGAGGGACCGGAGAGGTTGGTTGTTAGGGAGTATCAGAAGGCCAGTTGAGAATGTCAAGGAATGAATATTGATCACCACTCAGTTGAATGAACGCTTCGTGTTGGGTCTACGATACAGGCTCTATTCTGACTCTTCCTCTGCTTTCTTGAGCCGCAGTTTTGAGAGCTCCTTCATCCGTCGGACGTAACTAGGCAGCGTTAACATCTCTGCGGTATTAATGAGGAAAACTCACTCGTCATATTGACACCTGAATCGAGTTATAGCATCAGCATCGGCAAATTAGCAGATTAAATCACATACTTCTCATACGCATGTCTACCCAAAATCAGCACAAATCCAAACACCACAAATACTAAACCCACCTCTCATGGTCACACTCCCAAGGCAAATAATATTTATCCCGTCTGCAAACGTTCAGCGGTATCAACAGCCTATAACACCCTTCAGCACCCAACGCAATCCACGATCCCCAATCAAACTCACGCCGAACATCCATCTCTCCACGCAATAGGCACCTTATACTTTTTCAATTCCTCCTGCGAAGCAGTAGTCGACGACGCCATCTCAAGCCAGCAAAGGAGAGCGTGCGATCGGAGTTCCAATTCCCAATCCAATCCGTCCGCCCTCAACGACGCGAAGCGCCCACAGACGCGTCACCTTCGCGCTCTCGAACTTAACCCAAACCCATATCCAGATCACCCGCGAAGAGATTGAGCCATGCCGTTGGAAGCGACGATTATGATCATTGATAATTCGGAGTATATGAGGAATGGGGATTATCCGCCGACGAGATTCGATTCTCAGTCTGATGCGGTGAATACTGTCTTCAGGACGAAGATTGATAGTAATCCGGAGAACACGGTGGGGGTTATGACTATGGCTGGAAAAGGGTGCGTTCCTCTACATCTGATTCACTCTTTATGGAATCTGATTATGAATGTGTAGACCAGAAGTACTCGTCACGCATGCGAAAGAAATCGGAAAGGTCCTGACAGCGCTGCACAAAACCGCCGCTGGACTAGGTGGCACAGCAGACATCCCAACCGCCATCTCCGTCGCCCAACTCGCCCTCAAACACCGCCAAAACAAAAACCTCCGCCAGCGAATAGTCCTCTTCGTAGGCTCCCCTCTCCCCCCCTCATCCGACGAACGCACTCTCGTTCGTCTCGCCAAGAAATTGAAAAAGAATAACGTAGCAGTGGACATTGTATCATTCGGCGAAGACGAAGGACGAGAAGCGAACGAACCCATCCTCAGAGCTTTTGTGGAGAATGTCAATTCGGCGGATAACTCCCATTTCCTCGCTGTACCACCTGGAACGAGACTTCTCTCCGACGTTATTTCGAGCAGTCCAATTTTGGCGGGTGAAGGTGCTGCGGCGGATGTAGCGATGGATGCGGGTGGCGCGGGAGGAAGCGGTGCTGGTGCTGAACAGTTCGAGTTCGGCGTGGATCCTACTGTTGATCCTGAACTTGCACTTGCTTTACGTATGTCGATGGAGGATCAGAGAGCTGTTGAGGCTAGCGCGCCTGCTGCTGCTGCGTCTTCGACGACGAACTTGGATGCTATTCCCGAGGTTACAGCACCCGCGCCTAGCACAACTGTAACGACTGCTGGGGCTGGTGCTGGCGCCCAGATCGTGGGTGCTGAGACAGAGGACGAGGAGGAGAGAATGTTGGCACAAGCTTTGGCGTTGAGTCAGCAGGAAGCCGACATTGAGATGGGCGGAGAACGTGAGTTCTTTTTGTCTATGCTGTCGAATCTGTCTAATATATCCCCGTAGATCCTACATTTGGCGCAGTGGAGGAGGATGAGGAGATGGACGAGGAAGATGCTATTGCAAAAGCTATTCAAATGAGCATGGATAAAGAGCAGGATAATCAGCAAGGAGGTTCAAGTAAGTGAGAGCTTTATGATTAGGGCTTCGTGTTGTACATCAGATTTCACTTGATAATACCAAGCATAATACACCTCAAGCATGAGTGAGCGCTATATCCTTCTACCCTGGAGAACGCTTTCGAAAGATGCAATGACGTATCACCCTGTCAGCAAGGACTTGACGTTATCGGACCGAGGCGTCAGTTTACATTTGAAAGGTCCAGGATGACTGTGCTCCAATGAGTGACATTCGGAAGAGGATTGGGGACTGCGCTTACCTGACGGTTCCGATCCCAAACTCGAGCGTAGGCGTAATAGGATTGCCATCTTCATCCAGCGGCATAGAGATCTCAAAGACTGTCAAAATAGTGGCCATGGCGATCCATAACCCTGTCGTGGCGAAATGTCGACCCGGACACACCCTATCATTCCAATGATCAGAAACGGACAAAGAATGATCGCGAATCTCACCTTCTCCCGAAGCCAAACGTGTAATCCTCAGGATCCTGAACGTCCTTCCTCAAGACTGGTTTTGGCCCGCTGGAGTCGATATACCGTTCGGGGTTAAACTCGTCGGGAGAGGGATAGTGCTTGGGATCGCGGACTAGGCCCCTGATAACGAAGATAAGAATGTGGGCGGATTCCAGTATCGAGTATATGCGCACCATACATTGACGAATATCATTGATTTGGCCGGGATGAAGAGTCCTTTGTATTCGTCATCTTCCATGCTTGCATGAGGCAATCCTGCAGAAGGACAAGGTGAGTACACGCAGAACGTGTAGCCTTGATATAGACGGACCGGTGGGTATAATTGGATTCCATCTGAAGAGCATGAGCATGGTAAATGGGTGGTATTCATGGCATGGTTCTACCTGATCACTTCTTTCATAATGGCTTGAATATGCGGTAGCGCATCTTTGTCTTCGAGGGTAGGTAATCGCCCCCGATGTAGCACAGCATCAATTTCTCTTTGTGCCGCTTTTTGGGCTTCAGGGAATAGCATCATGGCCAACAAGAAAGTGTCAAGGGCGGAGACGGTCTACCATAAAGCTGTCGTCGTCAAGGCAAATGGCGAGAAATGCATTGACATACTGTATCTGCACCCGCTGAATTCTTCGTCAATAATGAGAACATGGGAGGCAGGATGAAGGTAAGGTACCAATATAAGTTGTAGCTGCGATCGATGCGAGTGAGTCCTCGTCTCTCACGGTACCATCAGGTAACAAGTGCTCCTCTATCAATGTCGATGTCATCGAAGGCACCGCCATCCCGGATAACTGTGGCTCCGAATAAGGGAATGCAACGAGGAAGTGAAGCAGCTTACGACTTGGTCCTTCACGGAGAAATATGGACCATGACGAACAGATTGTGCGCCCGCTTTCATGATGTTGAGTTTACGGATAAACTCCCGACCCCAGACCCAATACGGCAGTTTTCCTACTGAGATTCCGCCTTTAGGATGCTTTGTATCATTAGAGAAGGTGTTTTGCTCACAGATGGGCCAGATGTCGATGGGGTGAGCTGCTGAATTTCCGAAGACTTCGGCACTCTTCATCCCGTCGTCTGCTCTTTTAATCCATTCGTCGTCAGGACTCGTAACTAGTTTCTTGACTCTAAGTTTGAGAGATCGAGCGAAGCGTAACGTTGTGGCACACCTTTATACCCATATGCCATCTTCATAATATTTGAGGCGGTATACCTGTGATCCAATTAGTCAAATATGATCCAGAAATACCAATCAGAGCGTTACATTCGAGTGAAGCGGCGAAAATCTTCAGGTTTATCCAACATTTGGACTGCCATTACGCGAGCGTGATCAGCCATGAAGTCGTGGTAGTTCCTGACGGCCGAGGTGGTTAGAAATCGGTTGAGGTATCGTCGTTGAGTATGGAACAATTCTCCGTATGACTTCATTGGAAGCGCGAATTCCCATTCTCCACTGTATCGACATTCAACTCCATCCAAGAAGGGCGCAGGGTAAGACGACAGACTGTTCAGACGCCAGGGCAAACTTCGGACGATCAGAATAGTTGAAGCCTCTCTTGTCCAAGAGATCGGTGGCAACCTCGTAGGTATTCAGAATGATCATCTTCATGCCCAAGACAGTCAAGCCCGTGATATCCCCTGCGAAAGGAGCCCAGTATAAGTATCGAAAGCTTTCAATTAATTCTTGATACACACCATAGACTGGAGCCCATTCCGCGAATGTCGCCCAAATCTTAGTTGGTGGCAGTTGCAAGGCGTTTCCTAATATCGGGATGCCCTTTGGTCCTGGAGGATAAGGCGGGTGGCTTTGGGGTCTAGCCAGCAGCTTGTAAAGCAGCCCTGCTATCAATACTGCGAGTATCCAAGTGGTATATGTCGCATCCATGGCGGAGGCGGGTTGCAGAGATCCATCATTGCCATTGATCGAATTTCTCGCGGTGGGCGTCAGCGCTTGGGCAGCGACGGCAACAATTAAAGCGCGTGAGAACTTTGAGCTGACCATGTTCGTCAACAGCCATCTTGACTGTCATCGACCTTGAGCTTTTCCACGTCAAATAGCAAATTAAACGGCCACAGAAAGAGAAATTAGCATCCTCAATCACGGTCGCATCAGCACAATGCATCAGCCCCCCCAGGATTTTTCCTCAGATGGAGCTGAGCAGCTTCAAAAATATAGCAACGGGATAATTGTTACACTAATACAGACTGCAGTCTACAGGGTGGGCGAATGTTCTAATTAGCTAACTTATTGGACTCATTCAACATCCGGAAGATCAGCGTCCTCTCCCATTTCGGTGCGAACGGTCAGTCTCTGAGGAGCATTTCATGTTGCAGTGACCTGGGTGTAAAATTACACTTGAAAGGTTTGGGACAGCTAACAAAATATAAAACATCAGCCGATTCAATCGATGCCTCAATTTTATAATATCCAAATATGAAACTTGCCTAATCACGCCGTTCGAAAACTCGACTTTGGGGGTGGTTGGGTGGCCTTCCGCATCCTCAATCGGGGAAATATCGAAGAGAGCCAACACGGTCGCAATCGATATCCACAGGGATGTCAAAGCCAGATTGCGACCGGGGCAAAGTCTATGTCGTGATCAGTACTTGAGCATTTTCTGCTGCAAACACGAACCTCCTTCCAAATCCAAAGATGTAATCCTCAGGATTCACGATATCGCCTGCAGTTCTATCCTCGTTTTTCTCGAGAAAACGGTCAGGTAAAAATTCCTCCGGACGGTTACAACTCCGGGTAATGTTCCTGACCATGGTAAGTGACTAGTGAGAAAACAATGAAGCAACAGCACCAGACGTTGACGATCATCATACTCTGAGCAGGCATTCGTCTGCCATCATATTCGCCTTCTTGGAGCGAGAAATGGGGTACGCCTTCCGAGCAGGCAATTCGATTCAATGTGTACTTCTATGAAGGGCAGTTCTCGTACCGGCTGGAAATATCGGATACCACCTTCGAGACGATTCGGCATCAAATCTCCACGCGAAAATGCGACACCTACCTCAATGTCTCTCTCATAATTGCGGTCACGTACGGAAGAGACTTGCGGTCATCGAGATTCGGCAGTCTACTGCCATTCAGGACAGCGTCTAGACTCTTCTGAGCTGTCTTTTGGACCTCTGGATTAAGAAGCATGGCCAGGAAGAATATATCCAATACTGCTACTGTCTACATCCTATGTCAGTCAATTTTCTCTAGCTTCCAAAAAGCACACACTGTATCGGCCCCACCTGCGAAAGGCTTGTAAACAATACGCCAGACTTCACGAAAAATAAGGAATATACTCGCCAATATACACGATGGCTGTCGCGGATATAATATCCGACTCTTGGTTCACCCTCCCGTCATCGTCAACATTCGCTTCAATTAGTGATGCACACATAGAGCGAGGTGCCTCTCCGACGATCTGCAGAGATGCCGCAGTCCACTTGGCGCGAGCTTCCATGAATACTGACATATTGCTTCTTCATGGACTCATAGGGACCCTGGCTGATGACTGATGCTGCTTCTCTCATCTTTGCCATCGTTTTCGAGAACGAACATCCCCAAACCCAGAACGGCAGCTTCCCCACTTTTCCACAAAATATGACTATAGTTCTAGCATATTTACCAGTCGATACTTACGCCACGGGAAGATGTCTATAGGGTGCGTTCCTGGCAGTCCAAAAGCTTCGAGAGTCCGAAAAGCATCATCGGCTTGCTTGATCCAAGGATCATCAGGTGCAGTGACTAGAGAGATGAGGATCGTTTCAGAATGTCGCAATGCAATTTCACCTTTGTGGCCATATGTAATATCCAGTATATTCGCCCCAGCGTACCTGGATCAAAGATCAGACCGGTGTCGTCCACGTCTACTAAGGTCAAGGATGAGGACATTCTGTTATATTTCTGGAATCCATCCGGGTGACGCAAGAGATTGGATGCGAGAATCTTCACATTTCTAAGGATCAGCTCATGGTAGGTGTTGACCGCGGTAGCATTGAGGTGCTGATTGAGGAATCGGCGCTGCGTTTGGAAATTTTTGTTACCGCTATAAGGGAGGGTGGGCAGAAGCCAGCCCCAACCGCCACTGAAATCGGATGAGCCCTCTTCATGTCAAGGATCTATGGAAGTCAACCAACTAGTCAGCAGCGAGTGCAAACTTGGGTCGCTCCGAGTAAATGGCTCCTTGAGAGTCTAGCAGATCCGTGGCCACTTTGTAAGTATTCAGAAGTATCATGTTCTTTCCCAAGGCGGAGAAATAGACAACATTCCCTGTCTCAAACGTCAGCTGGCAGTGCGTTTGCGGCGATGAACATGGAATCGACCATAGAGAGCTGCCCACTCTGTGAACTTCAACCAAGGTGTTCTGGTGACCATATCGAGGGCATTCCCTATCAAAGGGATTCCCCGGGGCCCTCTAGGCAGACGCGTTTGAGATGATCCGCTGTTTCCTTCTGGACCTGTTAGGTTCCTCCATAACATGAAGGATGCTATAGCCCCTATCGCAATCGTAGCTGCCAACACAGAGAAAGAATAATGTTGCACCATCAGTAACAGAGAGAGAGAGTGCGCTCAAAGCGAATCTGCAAGATCGAGGGAGGTTGAATCAAAGGAACCTTCAAGAAGGAGTATTGTGCCTGCACGTGGAATTAGGGAAGCGTGTTGGCGTACGAGCATGCGTGAGAACAAACTGTCAACGGTTACCGGTGTGGGAGGACTCATAAAGGCACCATGTGTGAGCAGTGTGTTTATGAGCGCCACAATCCATTTGACATTTGTTTCAGATTTTGAAGTCCTCTGCGTGGTTCAGCCTTGACGTTAGGTGCCACCATACTGTCCTTTCACCTGCGGCTTCTTGGGAATCCCTGAAGAGTTCACACAAGAGTTCACACATCGTCCTCCAAGACTACCGAGCTTGACAGGAAGAGCTGATCTCCACGATCAGAAATGAAATAGTAGCGATGCTCAGATTAAATTGTGTCCAACGCCGACGTGCCCTGTGTTCAAGACTCTTCAGCGTTGCCCGGGGAGGCCGCCACTGTGCTCAAACAAATATGGGAACTCCGACGTGTTATCCCGATATCCGACCATCGCGCATTATTATGTAAGCAAAGCTAAAAGGCTCGTTCAACGACGTACCGGTAATGTACCCAGAGGATTTCAGCTGCTGAGCTTCTAGATCCCTGCCAATTAGGACGAAGGTATAGAGCCTTCCAATTGCAAGGACTTTGACACAACGACGGAAATGGACGACCATGGAAAACGGAATCCAACTCGAAAACCTCGGAACAATTTCACGAGTTGCCAGGAACGAACCATTCATGTCTTTGTCGCGACTCGAAGATCCGGCGGTCCCCTTGCCAAGCCAGGGTCCTTCATGGTAACCGACGGAGGACAACGCTCGAAACAATTTTGAAGATGAGGTGACCGTCGACCTTTTTTTTCTGCTCTGTCCTTGGACGATGCGATTATCGTCGGTCTTTCTCGTCTTCGCAGTAGTCGCCTCAGCTGGCCTGGGGAAACGCATCTACAAGGACGGATCTAGCAGACACTCCTCACCTTCGCTGTCCGATGATAAAGCCGCTGCGGGATATCAGCAGATTAAACCACTATCGAACGCTGCTTTGCTCGCCGCTGGACTTCCTCCCAGGTCTCCCAAATTTCTTCAAGATGGTATCTTTAAGCGTCAAGCTTCTCGTGTCGGTTTGTTAAGTGTAAACTAATTTTCATGCTATATCTTACACCCGCCATCATATACAGAACTTGCACCCAGACAGGCGGTCTCGATGACGCCTTTGGCACTCCCGTAATTGTATCATATCCTGATCTCCCCCCACGGCTGATCCCGATTTTTTCCTCAGTTTTATGGCCCATATGGTAGTGAAGGACATGAATGGACTTGCCTTGGGATTTATCAGTCAAACATTGAGTGCGTTATCTTGAGACGACAGCATGATATCCAACATTCACATGATTTCAGACGGATATTACCAGTTCAAGTTCATCACAGACATCACAAAAGCGGCGATATTCACCGTCAGCAGCACGACAGGCTTTGTTGACATCGCGGTAGCCGGTCAAGCTCTTCCGTTCATCGGAATAGGCCTCGGTCCCGGGAGCAAAGGCAATCGATTCGGTCCGGGAAACGCAGCGTAAGATTTCAAGACCTGTAGCATTGAATATGATCGCTCAAGAGGAACTTCTAGATGGGGTTATATAACTATAGTGCCTTGTAAGCCTAATCCTCATCTATTGAGACTTTATTGATCAAGAATTTCTGCAGCCTCGTGGTATGAAGTCGCTGGAGATTTCGTTGGCTCAGGTGAAAGCACGATCTGGCAAATAGATCCTTGGACACTTTCTGTCACGGCACAATGGCGGAACTTCGCGGGTAGGTCCACCAATATTCGACGTCGACGCGCATCATATTCTGATGCTCTAAGCATAGTCAGCGTGCCGTTGATCATCTTCACTGAGGGAATCGCGGGCCTCAGTTTGACAGCAGATTTACAAGCGTATTCTGCAGCATTTCCTACTCAGACGGTTCAGCCTGTCGCTCTCAGTTTACTTCCGATCTAGAACAATCTCGGACGCCAACAGCTGAAGATCCCGTTTTAATATTCGACTGTTGATATGGTATACCTCACTATAGACAGGCGTAATGTCTCTACAATACCCAATTTTGCCACTTATCAGACAAGCATAGTTTGCATCATAGTTGACATGATCTCAATCAACTTCTTGCAATACTTCGCGGTCAAAAATCGTCCCCACATGGGCACAGGATCAAGCATAATATCCAACGAAGGGCCGGAGCCCTTATCTAAACATGAGACTTATTCCAAAGCGTCGAATAAATCACTGGTAGATTGCAATAAACTCAAGGCATGCTCAGACCGAGCCCGAAAGACACATTGAAAGTGTTTCGGATGACTTGCATAAGAAAGTTCAGAGAAAAACTCAACGCGGTTCGTACAAGCGACGTACCTAACAGTGCCATTGACGTACTGTAAGTCAGGAAGTATAGGCTCTCCAGCTTCATTTTTGGCCAACGAAATATCGAAAACTGTCAGCAATGTCGCGAACGTGATCCAGAGCGTCGCATTGGCGAAATGACGACCAGGACATATTCTGAATATGATGTAAATGATTGCCTTTGCTTGACTCGTAAAGCCGCGACGCACCTTTTACCGAACCCAAATGCCATATCTTCAGGATCTCGGACGTCAGTCCTTAACTTTAGTTGACCAGCATCAGAGTCAATAAAGCGCTCAGGTTTGAATTGATCCGGTTCGGGATATTCCGTGGGGTCTCGCAATAATCTCCTGCAAGGCTGTTCGATGTCAGAGCAGCGGAGGATATTGTTTGTATATACCGCAAGTTGTAAATGACCATAGTGTCGGCAGGGAGGAAGTAGTCACGATATGTATCGTCCTGGGATAACGAATGCGGTAACCCTAGACCATTACGTAATCAATACTTCATCACTTGAAAAACAAGACAGCAAACCTAGAGGCACAATCGGCTGCCACCTATGACACTTTAGCGGGATGAGAAGTGGACGAACTACTGCGTACCGAAGAGTTTCCTTCACAATGGCTTGGATATACGGTAATGAGTCTCGATCTTCCAGGGTCGGGAGCCGTTCTCCTTGTAAAAGTCCGTCGACATATCTTTGTGCCTTCTTCTGGATGTCGGGATATAAGAGCATTGCCAGAAGGAAGGAGTCTATCGAAGACACTGTCTGAAGCACCGCGTTACTATTTTTATGTCAGCGTGCAATGGTTCAAACATACGGTATCGGCACCAGCTAAATTCACGGTCAGATTGTGTATAGAATTGTGATCAATCAGACATACCCATATATACTACCGCAGCACTACCATAGATCGCTTTCTCGTTCTTGACAGATTTGTCAGGCAATAAGTTGTTTTCGATGAGAGTCGAAGAAAGAGAAGGAACCGCGGTGCCGGCTAACTTCCCTACTAGTCAGATGAACGCATCCATTTTATAACAGAAAAGTTTCATACCACTTGATCTTTGACTAATTTGTATGGCACAATGCTCATTTCATGTGCGCATTTTTGCACGATCTTCATGCCCTCCGAGAATTTAAGGCCCCATATACGAAACGGAAGATAACCAACTTCTTCATTTAGGTGATGTGCGATGGTGCTGGTTACATGAACACTCACGCGAGGGGAAGATATCGATAGGATGGGTGCCTGGTGGACCTAGCACTCCAAAGCTCTTCATAGCTTGCTCTGTTCTTTCAACCCATTCGTCATTTTCGTCCGCCACTTGAATCAGAAGGGTTAAAATCACGCCCAATCGAACGCTAGTGTCGCACCTTCGTGCCCGTACGCCACGGATAGAATATTTGCAGCTGTCGTGCTAGATCGTTTTTCAATTGCGTTCCTATGTAGACAGACCGAGAAAATCTTACATTCTGTTCCAGTCTCTAAATCGTGTGGGATCATTGGCCGTCAAGCTGATATATCGTCTTGCATTCTTGGTGATCAGATTGAAGTACCGCTTGACAGCGGATGTGTTAAAGAATTGGTTCAAAAACCGACGCTCAAGGTTGAAGAGCTCCCCAGGATTGGTGGCCGAGATCGCGAAGTCCCAGCCTCCGCTAAATGGGATATAAGTGGTCGGTAAGCGCAGAGTTAGGGAAGGCTCACTATTTTGCGAACAGAGCTCGCTGTGGTCTATTGGAATAGATGGAGCTCCTTTTCTCCAAAAGCTCGGCAGCGGCGGTGTATGTATTGACGACTATGACTTTTTGCCCGTACAACGTTAAACCGACTACGTCACCTAGTCTCTGTTAATGAACTGTCATGATCTGGAGAAAGCGCAGTTGTACCAAATTCCTTTTCCCACTCTGCAAACTTTTCCCCAGGGTCAGACGCTGGAAATTGCAATGCGTTACCCAGGAACGGTAATGGCTTCGGACCAGGAGGAAAACGTCGCGCTTTCCGTGCGCGAGATCGTTGATCGAAGAACAGATAAGCTGCTACGGCGATCGCGAAGAGATAGGTGATGGATCCCATTGCCCTTCAAATATTCTCCAGAATTGACGAGGGCGCTGACAACCGTACAGGACGAGATATGTCTGCATAAGCATGGCAAGTCGCCATCTTCAGCCAACATGGCGTGGGGTTCGGGAGCTGGTTCGGGACGAGTCGGACCCTGGCGAAGCACAAATTATGTCAGCAACTCTACAAAGTCTAATGGCAAGTAATGCGCTTCAAAAATCATCCGGCGCAATAATATTGCTAGTTTTCCTGGGCATCTTGGTTGAATGACAAACTGTGCCAGAGGAATGTCTCCGATGACCTCCAGCCTGTACTGTAGTGCAACTCCGGCGTCTGCAGAAATTTCATGATAAGAAGTTTCCTGATCCAGGAACTCGGCGCTCGGATGCAATAAAGGCGGTCTATTTTCGACATTTTTTTCTAGCAACTCACTCATTGCTACTGGTGATACAGCTCTCTAACGACTTTCAACCAAGATTAACTATAGACAGACTACAAGTGCTTTCAGCTACCCATCAATTTGAGCCCCTCCGGACGCAAATGGCTTCATTCAGCTCCTTCCTGCAAGTCATTTGTTGTTTGAAGAAGGCTTAAAGCATGATCAGAACGAGGCTTGAAGATGCACCGGAAAGGCTTGGGATGACTTGAGCTCCGGTCAGTGAGATGTGCTAGTGGGTCGTGACCAAGCGACTCACATGACAATGCCATTAACATAATTGAGGTCCGGAATAATATCATTCCCAGCTTCATCCTTCGGCAACGAGATGTCAAACACCGTAAGCAACGTAGCAAAAGTAATCCACAGCGTTGCATAGGCGAAATGACGTCCGGGACATATTCTGCAAGAGATTGAAGCAGCTCGGAAGATTGAGAAGATGGAAAGTACCTTTTGCCGAACCCCCACGCCATCTCTTCTGGGTCTCGAACGTCAGTCCTCAAGGACGGCGGCACCGACTGAGTGTTGATGAAGCGTTCGGGTTCGAATTTCTCAGGTTCGGGGAACTCATCAGGGTCTCGCAACATCTTCCTGTCATACAAGTTCAGACTATAATGATTGCTTTAGATTGCGCCATACCATAAATTGGGAATAATCATGGTGTCGGCGGGAAGATGGTAGTTTCGGTAGGTGTCGTCTTGCGCGAGGCAATGCGCGAGTCCTACATACCAACCTCATAATGAGCGGCCCTGTTAGTAAAAGCTAGAAATGTAGCGACCAGACCTAAGGGGACGATTGGTTGCCATCTAGTGAAAATTAAACAGGTATTGATAATGTTAAGGAAAAGTCTAATACCTCAAGGTCTCCTTTACGATGGCGGACAAATAAGGGAGAGAATCACGGTCATCTAGATCGGGAAGCCTTTCTCCCTGTAGAAGTTCGTCGATGTACTTCTGCGCCCGTTCCTGAACCTCGGGGGATAACATCATTGCTAAAATAAAAGAATCGATGGAAGAAACGGTCTGTGGGAGAAAAGTCAGTGATGCCGTCTCAAGTAACGCTTCGATGAGCTGACAGTGTCCGCGCCGGCTGTAATGGATTGGTCAAAATGCGTAACATCTCAAAGGTAGGCTTACCCATATAAACAACTGCTGCGCTTCCGTAGATTTCTCTCTCATGCTTAACAGAGCCGTCGGGAAGCAGATGACTCTCAATGAGTGTTGAAGTTATAGATGGAATTGCGGTCCCAGAGTGCTATTCTCGGGTGAGCTGTTGTTTATTCTTTCGCCTCAAGATCTGACACATACGACTTGCTCTTTTACTAGCTGGAACGGTAGAACGCTCATCTCACGTGCACATTTTTGTACTGTCTTCATCCCCTTATAGAATTTTCGGCCCCAGATGCGGAAAGGTAGCAGACCCACTTTTTTTCCAGCATAAAAAAGCGAAACGCGTACTGCAATGCAACACTCACGACTGGGGATGATATCGATAGGATGAGTCCCAATCGTGCCAAGAAGTCCAATGCTTCGCATAGCTTGGTCCGTTCTTTGAACCCATTCATCATTTTCGTCGGTGACTGTGAACGCCATGTGAGCCTTAAACAACCTACATGATCATCTAACGAAATGATCTTACCCTCATGACCGTATGCTGCAGATAGAATATTTGCGGCAGTTGTCCTTCGACACTCGTTAGCGTGCGTTCACTTTCTCCAGCATATTCAAACTAACATCCTGTTCCAATCTCTGAACTTGGCAGGATCCGTCGATATCAAGGTCACATATCGTTGGGTATTCTTGGTGATCAAGTTGAAAAATTGCCTCACTGCCGATGTATTAAAGAATTGACTGAGAAAACGACGCTCAAGGTTGAAGAACTCTCCAGGGTTTGCCGCGGTCACAGCAAAATCCCAGCCACCGCTACCTCACAATTCAGCGATGTCGATGAGATAAAGATTAGGAGAACTGACTATTTTGCCCAGAGAGCGTTCTGGGGCCGGTTGGAATAGATCGAGCTTCGCTTCTCTAGGAGGTCGGATGCTGCTCCGTATTTGTTGATGATAACGACGTTTTGGCCAAACAAGGAGAGTCCAACCACGTCACCTGAGATCCGTTGAGTAAAGCCTCTCAGACTGAAATGAGAAGCAGACCATATTCTTTCTCCCACTGGGCAAATTGTTCCCAAGGGTCAACTTCTGGGTATTGGAACGCGTTCCCGAAGAATGGAAGGCCCTTTGGACCCGGGGGGAAAGACAATCTCTTCCGCGCTCGAACTCGATAATTGGTGACCACAAGAAGGACCACGGCGGAAATAGCAAGGCCTAAGTATAGCGTAGCAGATGCCATTTAACTCCAGAACGCCTACAGCGTCAAGTAGGAGATACTGGGAGGTCTGAATGAGGCAGGGGTTGAATAAGCCATAGTCATCGCCATTAAAAGCCAATATGGCGTGGGATGGGTTCCGGGGAAATGGACAGCATATCGTATGGCTTGAGGAGGCTGACCAAGAAATCAGGCTCCATCATGCCTTTACCTGATCAGGGCTCCTGTGTATGGAAAGTGTTGAGCTAGCTTTCATCGAGGGAAGGTACCCCCTGTCAGACTGCGTAGTATTCAGTTGGAGCTTTCTTAGCCGACGCCAAAAGAGGTCCGGCAGTCCCCTTTCTTGAGAGCTGTAAGCGGCGCAAGCGCGTCACCTTTGCTCCCGCGCATTCCACAGCCGGCTTGATTGAACCTGAGGCCTGATGCTAGAGTCCAATGGATTGAACCTAGAATTAGACGGGACCATTAGTGCGATCGAAGATCTGACGGTTATTCTTATCCACACAGAATGTGATACTCAAATGTGTACAGCCGGTAAGATAAACGAGTGTTTTTTTTTGGGCACGTTCAAGTTGGGTCAACATACATAGCGTCACACAATTTATCTTCAGAGCCCGCCCCCGACGGAATTTGTTCTCAATTCTCTCGTATTCACTCTCACTCTTACTCAGGGGCGGAGCATAGCGCAGTCATAGCGCTCCACTTACGAAATCTCCAACAATACTGAGCTATGTCAAATTTGGAAATCACTCGTAAAAGGTTACTAATCCTCGGAACCAAATCTAGCGCGCAGGGGCACCGTTTCTAAGTTGTACGGCAGTGTGCCTCAGGGGCTACATCTTGGACCGACCAGTCGATTGGCTCCAACTGAACATCGTAAATCCCGTATTCCGGCGATCCAAAGTCTTCACCCTAAACAATGTCGAAAAATTACAAGACATTTGATACTGATCATATTCCTATTTGACAAGTCACTGCTTTACTTCGTGTATGAATTCCTATTGCTCTTATTTCTTTGTCGCCTACGTTCTCTTCCAACTAGCTTCACTCTCAGTTAATCTCACGCGGTAGCTTCGATCGCGGGAAGGACGGGCTCCATGCGCTTCTTCTCACCCCTGAAGATGGGAATTGTATTGGCATATTTCTTGATCTGAATTTCCCTCTCGTTAATTGTATCAGCAACCGAGTTCATCGAAAGGAGCCTCTTCTGCCACGCGCCCACGGCTGGGAAACGGTCTTCAACAGTGATGCCCTCAGGAAGAAGACGAGGGGCGTAAAAGATGTTGTACGGCAAGAACGCGAAGTCCGCGAGAGTAGGCTTGTCGCCAACGATCCTGATAGGATCGGACGTAAGCAGTGATCTACGGACATAACGGTTCACATACCATTCGCGATCCTTGAGATGACCTTCGAGGACTCCGAGAATGCGGAGAATTTCGTCTTGATATCTTTCAATCGCAGAAGGAACCTCCTCAGGGTGGAGATAAATAAACCAATGCGCTATAGTGGTTTGCTGTCAGGGACATGTCGATAGATGTACAAGGAAGAAAGTACCTTGGCCGTAGTAAGGTCCTGAGTCGGACACTCGTTAGCAAGCCATTTTGGACAGCAATGTCGTAGTACCTTGACCGCTGGCCTGGAAGAAAAGCCATTGCATTACTTGGGCCTTCTCCTCGGGAGTATCACCCATGAAGCCGGACTTATTCTCAGGATCATGGCGCGACATGATGTAGAGCATGATAGCATTGCTTTCCCACACGGGGAAGTCATTGTTTGTGTGATCAACAAGAGTCGGAATCTGCGCCAAGTGAGCGATGTTATCATAAAAACAGGCCAGAAAACGACGAACGCGTCCGTTAGGATTGTAATCGATGTGAGGAGATTCTTTTTGCTCGTTCTTGGTGAAACTGAAAATGATAAGCACATGTCTCGAGAAAGAACACGTAACATACTCAAGATACTTGCACTCATAAGGAAGTTTAAGTTCCTTCATGAGAATGCATAATTTGACGATATTCGGCATGTGCATTCCTGTGAGCAGGTCAGCGTAAGGACTAGAAGCTGAGCGGGATGTACGAACCAACATGGTTGAAAAGCGTGAATGGCTTTACATGGGCACCGAGTTCGCTGGACATCTTCGAGTGATAACTTGGAGGTTGTAAGCTGGGAGGCAGTTCGAAAGCAGATGGATTGCAGTTGATGAGCATAGGGACGTCGTTTGGAGACTTATATACGCAGAAACGACGGCTTAGGTCGCAGGGTCGCAGAGAAGATACAACTAGGCACCAGGGTGGTGAGAGCAAACCGGCCATGCACCTATCGTGGACGGTTCCTTGGGCTCATAAAAGACGAATGGGGAACCAAGCGTTCTTCTGACAGAAGGAAGATAAGGAGACATCACTCAAGACGATCGCCAAGCCATTCGCATAGATGGAAAACCCATAGCAAGTGAGGTAGTCCTGGCCGAAGCGGACACGAGGGCGAGTCGATAAAGCTGTCTGAGTCATATTTGTTGCGAGGTCCTAATACGCAGGCAGAAGCGAGGTGCATATTGCCCAGCGAGTAGATGGACTGCCCCTAGGCTTCACGTTTGCGCAAAGTGCATATATAGAATGGTCACGACAGTAAGAATATCGCTTGCATGTACTCGAGCATGGGGCCATCTCAGCAAACAACGGCGTTGGCCGACCCGGCGAGGAGATAACGGGGGCATGATCTTGCACAAGAACCTTTGTAGATATGCTTCTGTCCAGGGTTGCAAAAGATAAATTACAGCCGACCAGTTCAACGAAGAAGGAGGTGGCCAAGAGCCAGGATTGCAGTGTTTAACACTGTTGCAGACAGAGACACCGTGGTATCTTCGGCCATTTCCTCGAATCACAAAGCCCGGAGGTGTTCATAGAAGTCAATCAGGGCTGTTGTGAAGTCGAAGTCGGGCATTGGCGACCGCAAGCGCTTCATAGTCCTGTGACTGGGTGTAAATCTCTCAAGCATTGAGGTCGAGACGAGTGGGCATACTAGAAGAAGCAATAAATTTTGGTAGACATCCGCTCTTGAACCGCAGTATGCTGACCGATCGCACGATAGGATAAAGCTGACGAACGTGACGACAGTACATCTGGGTAGTGTGAATTGAGGTCGACATTGTCTATGGAAGTCACGTTCTCAACACAGCGATCACTATTTCAGTGAGATGAGGAGGGACGAAAGATAAGAGAATCGACCTTCCAGCGAACAATGCCACCGATGCCTTCGAATGCCCTTTTTGAGTGCGGTGAGTTATTTCAAATCAAGCTTGACTCGGATTCGCAGACTTGTAGGGGTGCCATTAAGCCGTGACCATCGATGTCAACTCGTGGTCAGTTCCCGGACTCAATCTGGTGACTGCAGTGCGACGCAAAGGCGACGAAGTGAAGAGACTGGGCAGAGGGCTGCCCGCAGCAACTTGCTCGAATTTCATGCCATTGAGACCAAGCTAGAGCCAGTGAGGTGAGGAGCGCAGCTGTGATCCAAATTCCATCGATCCATCTTCCACCAGTCTGTTCAAAGACCGTCCGCGAGTCGACGCGAAACAGAAATTCAGAACCGGGCCGGGCGGAAAGCGTTACAGATCACGATCCCCTCAGGCACGCACAGTCGGAGACTGAATGCGACACCGGTAACGCCGATAGACTCCTTTCTCAAGCGCCGAGCACCTTGCCGGTGAGCGCCCGTGAGCGCGTGAGCTCTTGCCGCACTCTTTCATCCTCAGGACGAACGACACACTCACGAGCCTACATTCGCTGACTCCGTCATATTTGCTGAGCAACACAACGCTATCTTTTCTTACCTCAGTCTTCACGGACAGAATTTACTCGTCCTCCGGACGGCCAAAGAGCATGGAGATTATGCGTAGTAGTGGGCACCCGTACAGTTGCAATGAATATAGGCTCTTATCGATCTTATCAACTGTCCCATTACCGGCACTTTCTTCTCATCCCAAAATGATCGACCTTGCTAGAATACCCGACTCACTTCTTTCCAGCCTCAAGAATAGCCCTTGTCCTCTGTACTCTCCCCCAGCGAAAGCGAAAGTTGCGAAACCGCTAACGCCTCCTCTCTTCGAGTTTGCTTCACAGGCATCTTAATTGTGGGATAATAACAACAGTTGCTATGGACGCCGGATATATGAGTCAGGCAATGCGAATCGTGGGACAAGCATGGCTGGCCGTCCCAAGGAGCGTACTGCTTTGTTGTCTAGGACTTGCAACATGGAAAGCCTATAACATCTGGTGTGGCCGTCTTCGCAATCCGCGAAGGCTTCCTTTCCCCCCTGGACCCAAAGGCTACCCTATCGTCGGAAACGCGTTGGATGTACCCGCCGAGTCATGGTTGAAGTTTACGGAATGGGCAGTATACGGTGCGTAACATTACTTCTCCCGGCATTTTTTTTTAACGAATGTCCTCATTAGGCGATGTCGTTGGCTTGTCTATGATGGGAGAAAAGGCGGTGGTCTTGAATACCTGGGCGTCTATTAGTGCACTGCTCAACAAACGCGGAGCCATATATTCAAGTAGGAAACCGAGACTACTCTTCAGCAAATAGTGAGCACCTATTTCTCTAGCGAACACTGCGCTAAAGTTTGGCTAACCTGAATAGTGGCGGCTGGGACTTTTCGCTCACCTTTTTACCGCACGGAGAAAACTTTCTGTTACAGCGGCGTTTCTATCATCAAATAATCGGTGCTACTGGTGTCAAGTCATTTCATGACCTTTTATTGAAGAATGCACGCACCCTTGCACTACAAATATCACAAACTCCTCTTCAATTCCAGTATTTAACCCGTCTGTCAGCGATAAATCTAAACATTGCTCCCATGTCTTGTATCTTGACTCACGTTTCCAGAAGCATCATAGCGGACACAGTAGCAATGATCTACGGATTTGAAGGTTCGTACCGGCCACATTTAATGAAGCTGAAACCAATGATCGACAAGTTAAGCTGGAAAATGCCGAGTGGGTCAAACGATTGGATTTCTGCCTAGACAGTCTTGAAGCCTTGTCGAAAGTTCCACATGCGACCGACTTCTTCCCGATCTGTGAGTTATACGTCGACAAAGTATGTGGAATTACCCTAATCGCTATCGGAAGTGGCAAACTTGCCTGCATGGGTCTGGGGAAAGAAGTTAAATCATCTTCTCGACAACTTGAAAGCTTCGACGAATAAGCTGGGCCAAGAGCCTTATAACACTGTCAAAGATCAAGTGGTATGCAATCATACTACTTGTCATCGGGTGCTTGTAGGGTAACACACAACAGCTTTCTGGAACAGCTCCTCACTGTCTGGTCGCGGCTCTAATAGAGTCCAACCGAACTCCAGAAGCGGATGTCAAACATGAAAGAGAGATTATAGCAGTAGCTGCGGTATCTATGATCGGTGAGTACATTCAGATCATTCGACATTGCACTTTCAACACATCGTGCATCCAGCTGGAGTGGACACCGTAAGACTCATCATACTCCGTAAATTCATCTATTCAAGCATTTTCTTGTGCAGACTGTCTCAGCAATAGACACGTTTATATTAGCTATGATGCTATATCCTGAGGCGCAGAAGAAGGCTCAGGAGGAGCTCGATGCTGTGCTGACAGACATGAGACTTCCTACCTTCGAGGATCGAGAATGCACTCCATATTTGTCCGCAATTCTGAAGGAGACATTGAGGTATTCCTCTTCCAATCTTCTCACAGAATTATGAATACTCATTTAATTTGGAGGTGGAAACCTGTGGCACCCTTAAGTGAAGACTCACTCTGAGGACGACCAGCCGTCACTCACGACTTGACTAGCTATACCGCACTCGGTGATACAAGATGATGAGTACAACGGCATGTTTATCCCCAAAGATACAAGAATCTTTGCGAATATCTGGTAAAGATGCCTTTGAACAGCGGTGTTACCCGATTGATCCAAAGACAGGAACATGGTTTACAATTCAGATGATTATCCGGAGCCTTTCGAATTCATTCCCGAACGCTTTCTCGATCCATCAAGCAAGGCACCACAGTTGCGTAAAGATATAGTGGATTCTGAGGAACTATTGTTCGGATTTGGTCGCAGGTATTGGTCCTTCCAAGCCCAGAAAGCACTGCTTTAGATCGTTTATTAATTTTCTAGAGTCTGCCCTGGCCGTGCATTTGCAACAGCTTCGCTGTGGATCGCAATGGCAACATTACTAACCGGATTCGAGATATCTCTTCCCGTCGATCCAGAAGGGAATCCGATCAAACCGGACTTGGACTACAGGATCGATGGCATCGCGTAGTGAGTTCTGCTCAAAATGTGTACGCAACGGTCATACTGATCACCGGTAGTCATCCAAAGCCTTATAAGTGTGATATCAAGCCACGGTTACAGGGTGTATCAAGGCTTTCAGCTCTCCGTGAAGCCCTCAGCCAATAAGGAGAGGAGCATTGAAGCAGATATGTAATCTAAATTGTCGAATTACGTGGGTCGTTCTTATCTAGGATCTGTCAATCTGTAACATGTAAATAAGATGTCAATGATCTCGCCTGGTAGCCTTACTGAGCATCACTGACCAGTTATCGACCACGGGAGCTTTTGCGCTGTCGACTTCGAGGTCGGTCGAACATTCACGTGGGAGGTGTCGGAAGCAGGGTCTGCCACGTGCCTTGATTTGCACCCGCGCCAAAATGAATTTGCTTCCGTGCTTGAGCCAAGTTTTCGGTCACTAACAATACTGTTGACAGACACCCCGAGGCTGACCGTGCGACATCGCAACTTCACAACTCGACTATGCCAAACCAAGAGGTGTTCGATTCGCGGAGGCAGCTCAGCGCGTCAAGATACAATACATTCCATGCGGCTGGGAGCGGTATTACGCCGGTATATCAAGAGCTCAAGTCTCAAGGTCTCCCTGATAAATCGCGCCTCGCAATCTCAGAGCCCCGAACAATCTCTCGTTTGATTCGTTGCCAGGATGCACAGTCCCACCTCTCATACGCTGAGAACCTTATCTTCGTCTTCTCTCAGTGGAAAAGAAGCTTCGGTAATCGTCCTCGGAGTTATTGTAGCCGCAGCGATATTCTTGCGCACCTTCAGCAGCCGGAAAAGATCCAGCTATCCTTATCCTCCAGGGCCTTCAGGTTTACCCATTCTTGGGAATGCTCTCCAGGTCCCCTTGGTTAGTCCGTGGCGAAAATTTATCGATTGGTCCTCTACCTACGGTTCGTTTTGTCCATAAACTTTTAATTATTACCTCAAACAATCATGACCCTTGTTCTGCAGGAGATATCATCGGACTGTCGATATTGGGAAGAAAAGTGGTTGTTTTGAACGCATTCGACGACGCCAATGATCTTCTGTCTTTCCGTGGTGCCAATTACTCCGATCGTCCAAAAATGACGCTTTCGGCTGATTAGTGAGTTTGTCCTTTATAACGACAACATTGAAAATTCAACGATTCATTCAATGTAAGCGGTGGATGGGATTTCTCTCTGGGCATGACGCGCTATGGAGCCGATTTTCATCTCAAGCGACGCTTCCTTAATCAATCACTCAATCGCGGCGCCATCCCGAAGTATCACGAATTCATGACCAAACACGCAAGATCATTTGCTGATCGTGTAGGAAATAATCCGGACCAGGTGCAAATATATAGCCGAATGTAGGTTGCAATAGAGGACAATCGACTTCAATGGCATCATATGACACGTTTTGGCAGGCACACTGCTGCGAATATACTCTGGATGACATATGGCTATGAAGGTGGGATCTGTCGCCGTTTCTCTCTGCACGATCGTTCTGATTTTCACGACAGTTCTTGACGAGGACGATAAATGGGCCAAAATGGCTGATGAGGCAGTGGAGGCTCTCGAAGCCACCGGAACGTTGGGCGGTCACCCTATAGATGTTTGGCCTGCTCGTAAGTTTCAAACACACAAACCGAATGGCCTTCTGAGATTATGCGCACTAGTGGGAAAATTGCCATTTTGGCTTTGGGGACAGAAATTTGTCAAACAAATGGAAGTAATGAAAAGAACCACACATGACATGGTCACAATCCCCTATGAAACCGTAAAAGAACAAATGGTGAGCTGTCGCCTGTGAGATCTCGATTCTCAAGCTGAACCACGCGTTCCAATCTCGCGTAGCTTGCTGGAACTGCCGTCTCCTCCTTGACATCGCATCTTATCCTTGAGAACACGGATTATCGCGGAGATATTCTGCATGAACGTACAATTGCCTCTTCTGCCGCCATAGCGTACGCTGGTGTGTCCGGCTCACTGATCACTATGACATGAATACTAACCTTTTGGCTAGCCGGTGCCGATACAGTACAGTACCGTCTTCACTCAGCCCGTGCCTTTCGCTCACAATTCCCTCAGAGCCGCTCCACTCTGACAACCTTCTTCGTTGCAATGCTTCATTATCCCCAGATCCAGCAAAGAGCTCACAAATTCATTGACTTATTATTGAAAGAACAGCGACTTCCGGTCATGGAAGACCGAGAGCAGTTGCCATATATAGAAGCAATGCTAAAAGAGACGCACAGGTAAGTTCTCCCCGATAAAATTCGAAGCACATGTTTTAAGTCTGCTGTAGATGGAAACCAGTTTTACCGGCTGGTATGCAGATCCGCTCTATTGTTCTGAGCCCTTGTTTAATTCAAACAGGGATTCCACATGGATCACTCAAGGACGATGTATACAAAGGAATGGTGATTCCTGCTGGCTCAATGCTTATCACAAATCTTGCGTAAGCTGAACATTATTCTGAATCTTGAAAAACATTGACCCACGCCGAATTCAGTGCAATGTTAGAAAATCCACAAGACTACCCCAAGCCCCAGGAATTTCGGCCCGAGCGCTATGTAGACATTGACGGAAACAAAGTCACGTTTAAAAAAGACTTCCGTGACCCCGGGGACATCGCTTTCGGATTTGGACGAAGGTGCTCAAACTTACTGAAATGAACCCCATCGCCTTATGCCAGTTTTAGGAAATGCCCTGGTCGATATTTTGCTGATGCAGCTCTTTGGATCACGATGGCAACAATCTTGGGCCTGTACGAAATATCGCCAGTTATTGATGACGACGGAAACCCAGTTCTTCCGGATCTTGAATACACCCAAGGCATCATAAGGTTGCAACGTTCTTCATCATAATGCTCTTCTTTAGTCTGATATCTCTTGGCTACTTAGGCATGCTAAACCTTTTAGGTGTGTGATGACTTTTCGTTCAGAGAAGATGCAGAGGGTCTTTGACGTCCAAAATCCTGAGGTTAGTGCAGCGTCTCGAATTTCTTGGCAAAACTATTTACGATATGACCCAGATCTGACGTGGAGAATGAGTGATGTAGCGAAAATAGGATGCGTTCAAGCTTGCTGCCTGTACCAACGTAAATTTTGCGATATCTCGTGATTATTGTTCCTCTACACGTCGAGTCTTGTCTTCTCTGGTCTTGTCACCTCTACATGCTCGGAGAGCCCCGGAAGTCTCCATTGAGAGTGAGGCAGGAGGCGCTAAAGGTGCTCCGGTACCTCCGAGTTTCCAACAGCAGAACGGCCAGGCTGTCCTTCAAACGGAGATTCTTAACCTGGGAACGCTGATATATGAATTGTCGATATATCAGGCAATCACTCCTATCTCAATAAAAAGATGCATCAGCTGTTGCCTCGATTTTGCTTATTTCTCCCACCGTCCTCCAAATCAACTTGCTTCAACTTCTCGAAAGCGCGTTTCGCTACGAACTCAAGACCATGGATGCTCCTAACAGAGTCTATGCTCTGCAAAGGCCGCTAATGCCTAGCTGCATGTCTCTTCTGTACCCCGAATTAGTTCTCGGTCTATGTTTCATTGCGTGGAAAGTGTACCGGTGGCATCAAGAGCGCTTGGAAAATCCACGCTCTCTTCCATTGCCTCCCGGTCCAAAAGGCTTTCTATTTCTCGGCAATGCTCTAGAAATCAAGAAGGATCCTTGGTTGCGTTTTTCAGAGTGGCATAACTACGGTCTTCCGGTGATTATTGACGCGCGAACCCTCGTCTGACCTAAACTTCTAGGTGATGTTATCGGTCTCACAGTCCTCGGTAGAAAAGTTGCCGTCTTGAACACTTGGGAAGCAGCCGATGAACTCTTCAACAAACGAGGGGCCATATATTCCAACCGTCCTCCACGCATCTTGACTACGAAATAGTACGCTTCCTTCAGGAAATTTTCGGTTATCTCTTGCCAAATACGAAACATGACAGTGGCGGTTGGGATTTCTCCCTCATTTCATTCCCTTATGGCGAGACCTTTCTACGACAGCGTCGCTTCCTCAGTCAATCGATAGGCGCGGGTCCTGTGAAGTCTATGTATCCTTTGATTACTAAGAATGCAAGAGCCCTAGCCGGCCATCTGATCGGAGGCTCCAAAGACATTCAGAGTCTACTTCGTTTGTGAGCATCAACATCTTGCTGATTCCATGCTGCGAACTTAAATCATCGCGCGCAGAGCCGGCACGGCCAATATTATATCCATGTCATATGGTTTAACAGGTCTGTTTTCCGAGCTCCAGGGTCTATATCTTAGACAATCGACGCTGATAGAAGATTAGTAACTTTGGACAATCCTAAATGGGTAGAACATTTGGATAGTGTCCTCCAAGGTTTGAGCGGGCTCGGTACCCCGGGTGCACACCCTGTGGATATTTTTCCCATCCGTAACTTTCTCTCTCGTCTTAAGGATTGTTGCCTGATTATCTCAAGTTGCGCATCTCCCAAGCTGGGTGTGGGGTAGGAAACTAGCCCGAAGCTTGAGAGTCTTAAAAGCCGCCGCTTATAGCTTAGGGGTGGAGCCATACAATCTTGTTAAAGCTCAAGTTGTAGGTGTTCCCGAATATTGTCGATGATTGAGTATGTCAACTGATGAACGTGTTTAGAAGTCTGGGATTGCACCGCCGAGTATGGTAGCATCTCTCATTGAATCGAATACTGGCGAGGACGGAGAGATCAAATATGAACGAGATATCTATGGGGTCGCTGCAATATCAGTGCTAGGTAGGCTGTCAGCTGCAGGCCTAACAAAAATGCAGGAAACTCACTCTTTCTCCAAACAAGCTGGTGTCGATACCGTAGGCGTAGTCACTTATATGCGATGGCGCTGCACTCAATCAACATTCAGACGGTCTCGACGACGAATACGTTTATCATAGCGATGATGATTTATCCCGAGATCCAGAGAACAGTTCAGAAAGAGCTTGATGCTGTGCTCAGTGGAGACCGGCTGCCCTTATTCGAAGATCAAGATTCAACACCCTACTTGGTGGCTGCATTGAAAGAGTGTTTGAGGTGAATTTGTCAGCCCGAGTTTTCCGTAGCACTAACTTCGACGAAGATGGAAATCAGTGGCCCCCTTGGGTAAGTTACTGCTCTATTAAGAAAGATGGGAGAGGTGATGTAGCGCGACCTGTAGGCCTTCCTCACTCCTCAAACCGAAACGATGAGTACAATGGGAAATTCATACCTAAAGACACGATGCTTCTAGCCAATATCTGGTGCGATCTGATTTTGACGGCTGGGAGAATTTCGGCCTGACTTACATGTCTTAGGAAATTCGGTCAAGATCCCGTAGAATATCCCTTGCCTACTGAATTCAATCCAGAGCGGTTCCTCGTTTCCGAACAGGGGAAGTGGAATCTCAAGCAGGATTTCCTGGACCCTGAAGACTTCGCGTTTGGATTCGGACGGCGGTAGGAGATAAATAAGTGTTTGGCGACGACCACCTCTGATATACGAGTATGGCTCAGGGTTTGTCCAGGTCGTTACTTTGCAACTGCATCAGTATGGATGAATATGGCTACACTCTTGGCCGTCTTCAATATTTCCTGTCCGTTCGACGAGCATGGGAAGCCAATCATGCCCGATCTTGAATACATACAAGACGGGGTCGCACAGTATGTTCGAAATGTCCGCGCCAGTTGAGTTACTGATGCCCAAATAGTCGCCCCAAGCCATATAGATGTGTACTTGAACCCCGTTCAGAAACTTTGGTGAAATTATTGAGTAAGCAGGATGTCTAGGGAGAAATCGTGAAAAGATAAGGGATTCCCGTCCATAACAGTGGATCCGGCAATCATTGTGGCCAGTACTTGATCCAGTGACATACGGCGACAGTACTAGTAGAGGAAATCGAGAGCGCTGGAGCCACACCCGGGTGGATGTTTAGCCCGTAATATATGAATCATCTTGTGCGTGGATGGCGTGAGCAATTGCGAGATACAATTGTAGCTGACATGTAGCATGCATCATGAGTACGTAGCCTGAGTTCTCAGACCACGCACGGCAGTCGGGTACATTACGAAGTCGAGAGCGGCTGAGATCAAGCGACCGGCCCTAAAGTGTTTTTTCTCCGGTCCCGCTTTTCGAAAATTTCCTCGGCACGCTCCTTTCTCAGACCGGCCGTCAACTCTCACTCTTTTCTCTTCATCCCTTACCTTTCCGTTTCAAACCATCAAGATGGGCAAGTCTGAGAAAAAACTTTCGAGCTCGAAGTCGGCGGAAAAACTGAAGACGAAGCCTTCCAAGACTGCTCTTACCACCCCAAAAGTCGCCACTGCTAAGGAGATCTTGAACGGAGCTTCCGTATGTGTTCAATGCTGTCTTATCTATGCTCCCATACTGATGGCTATACCATAGACTAAGGAGAAGGAAAAGAAGAAGGACGCTGTCACCGAGAAGACCAAAGACAGCAAGAAAGACAAAAAAGACAAGAAGGAGAAGAAGGCTCCCCCCCCTCCCCCGCCTGCCGAGAGCACTGAAGACTCCTCTGAGGAGTCTTCTTCAGAAGAAGAGAAGGCTCCCGCTCCCAAAACGAACGGCAAAACGGCCGTACGAAATTATTATGCCCCTGAGTTTGCCTTTCTTTTGCTAATTTTCCCGTCAGACTCCCGCAAAACCTACTGTCGTTGCTGCTAAGAAGGATGAGTCTTCATCTGATGAAGATTCCGATTCGGATTCAGCCGAAGAGGAAAAACCTAAGGCTGCGCAGGTCAAGAAGACAACGACACCTGCCGCTAAGCCTGCCGTCCCAGCCAAAGACGAGAGCTCGAGTTCTGATGATTCGGATTCGGATTCAGACTCTGAAGTTAAACCTGCTGCCAAGCCCACCGCCGTTACCGCCGCCAAGGCTTCAGCCCCCAAAGCAGCTCCCGCACCACCCGCCAAAGAGTCTTCTTCAAGTGACGACTCCGATTCTGAAGAGGACAGCGACGAGGAGGAGAAGACCAAGGCTGCCGCTCCTACAAAGGCTGTGGCTCCAGCGAAGGCTGCCGCAGTGAAGAAGGATGATAGTGACGATAGCGAAGAAGAGGATAGCGACGATAGCAGTGACGAAGATGGTGATGTGGAAATGAAGGATAGTACCGCACCAGCTGCTACAGGCAAAGGTGACCCACATTCTCTTTTGTGTTGGTCTCTCACTGATCATGTTTCCTAGGCAAACGCAAAGCCGATGACGACTCAACTCCTCCTGCCAAGAAAGTGAAGGCCGCAAACGGTGCCGCCGTACCTGTGGAATCTGGAGATTCTGAAGAACCCAAAACTGTGTTCGTCGGACAGCTGTCGTGGAATGTCGACAACGACAGACTCAAGGCCGAATTCGAACCCATCGGGGAAGTCGTTTCGGCTCGTGTCCAGGTCGATAACAGCAGTGGCCGCTCTCGTGGATTTGGATACGTAGAGTTCACTGATGCTGCTACTGCCAAGAAGGCCGTTGAGGAGATGAACGGTGTCGAAGTCGATGGTCGTGCTGTCAAAGTTGATCTCGCAACTTCTCGTACTCCCAATCCCGCTGCACGCGCCAAGGCTTTCAACGACACCCCCTCTGAAGCCAGCGCAACCCTCTTCGTCGGCAATCTTCCCTTCAGCGCAAACGAAGATCAGATTTGGACCCTCTTTGGCGAATATGGCGACGTTGTATCTGTACGGTTACCCACGGATCGCGAGACTGGTGCTCCCAAAGGCTTCGGATACGTCGAATTCGGTGATGTCGAGACGGCGAAGAAAGCATACGAGGGCGCTCAGGGTTCTGCGGTCGACGGCAGAAATCTGAGATTAGATTTCAGTCAACCTCGTTCGAATGATGGCGGAGGTCGTGGTGGAGGCCGAGGAGGTGGTCGGGTATGTTCCTTTTTTTGCTACCATGATTCCATAACCTGACTTGCCTTTAGGGCGGACGTGGTGGCTTCGGTGGTGGTGATCGTGGATATGGCGGACGCGGCG
The DNA here is from genome assembly GCA_001630475.1 of Sistotremastrum niveocremeum HHB9708. NCBI lineage: Eukaryota > Fungi > Basidiomycota > Agaricomycetes > Sistotremastrales > Sistotremastraceae > Sertulicium > Sertulicium niveocremeum. The sequence continues at coordinate 242,528 of KV419405.1, read as the reverse complement.
GAGGTCGTGGTGGAGGTCGCGGAGGCGGTCGTGGCGGATTTGATCGTGGGGGCCGTGGTGGAGGTCGAGGACGTGGTGCTCCTCGAGGCGGCGCACGTACAGGTGGCATCGCCGAATTCTCTGGTTCAAAACAGAAGTTCGATTAAATGCTCCTCGTCCCTGCCACTCTTTCTCTCGCTTCATCTACACGCTACTCTCTTCACTGTTTGAGCTGTCATGATCATTTACATAGTTTATCTTAATGTCGCTTCTTGTCTCTGGTTTATATTCAATCCTAGTATTGCTCTTGCATAGCTTATAGCGCGTCCTTGACATCTGTACATATCACCATCAAAAATACCTCTTGACGCGCACCATCCTACTAGAAGTCTTATTAGAGCTGACTTGAAAAAAAGAACTCGTTTGCCGCATCATGGTGTAATTTGCGTTTTGATAGCTAATCCACTATGGCGGCAGGGACGAGAAGCATCATAGCTTACTATGGTACTTGTAAATGCCAGGTATACAAACAGAAGGGAGCTTAACAGAGATATCGATAAAGCAACAGAAAACTGCTAACACAGATAGAGCGACAAAGGACAGAAAAAGACAATTATGAACGTGTATATAAAATATTGGTATCATCACTTCCCCTCCTCTTCCAACAATCACAGGGCGTTCAGGATCCTACACTCTCCAAAGGCTTCATAACTTCATTCATCCAATCTTTCCAACCATGTATTCATTCGCTCTCGTCACCTTCCTTCTCCTTCCCCTTCTGCTTACGCATCTTCTCAGCTAACGCATCCAGCTTTCCTTCCTGCTGAGCGCGTCGAATGGGATTCTCTGCGATCCCAGACCGTTCGAGTCGATCGAAGAGGACGAATAATTTCTCCGCTTCTCGTTCTTTCTCTTCTTCCGTCATCTCATCGTCCGGACCTGGACCCTCACTATAATAAGTCCCCGTAATTGGATTGATCTTGTCGGAATCTTTCATTCCGCTGGCATCCGTAGAGGGAGTGGTGCCTGGAGCGGACATGATACCTTTGTTGAAGAGGAATCCAGCGACGTTTCCGTAGCCGACGAGGGAGGAGAGGGTCATTGGGTCTGAATCGCAGACCGCGAAGAGGAATTCTCCGGCAGCGCCGCGGAGGGTTGCATAGTGGACTGAGGAGAGGGTACGGACTAGGCGGCCGAGGAGACTGTCGTGCTGAGGTAGCGGTACAGTACGATCTCTGCAGACATATGATGATTGTGAGCGGGACAATCAATAAAAGAACACAAGACATACAAGTCATCTGGGAATAGCCAGGCTCGGAGTCTTCGTCGGGCTCCCTCATCTTTGACGGCCATCCTTCGAAGGAGCATGACGCCAGGTGGGATGATCTCATCAGGCGATGCCAGATCACCCCGAATGCGTTGTCTGATCTCGAGTGCGTCGACTTCTATTAAGCCGGGGAAATAGTGTTCCAAACTCTTGCTGACAATTTCATGTGTACGTCTCAATACGTCAGGCGGAGGACCTGATGAACTTGAGGATGGGAGAGTTGGTGAGCGAGAAGGAGATGAGGAGCGAGAGGATGAAAAGAATGATTTGGCTTTGCGAGTGATGGAGGAGGGAGGGGAGGGAGAACGGCTGGGTTGGAACCACGCGGATGCATTGGATTCAACGGGAACGTAAAGGAGGCAATGAGCGACGTGGCTGAGGGGTGAAACGAGAGGTTGAGCTTGGGTTATGGGTATATTATTATAGCATTTGATTAATGGCCGCGCGAGGCTAAATTCATCGCTTAGCGGTGAACCGATTCGAGGAAGTTGATGCGACGTACCAATCCAGTTTATCAGCCCAAGGATCTTCGATCGGAGTGCTGCTTATATTGACTAGTGGGGGATAATGAATAATTAGATTAAAGATGTATTTAAGCATGTCGGAGAGCGCCTGTGATGCGCCTGAATCCGAGCTCAGTCTGCGCGTTAAGAGATCCAATTTGGGTATGGTCGTATCAAGAAGTTTCGTTTCCTCCACGAGATGGGAGAGGAGAGGAGATTTGAAAGACGTGCTGAGGAAGAGAATACGTGATGCGATGAAGAGCGTTGTTGTGTCGTTGGAGTTCAGTAGTGGGAGGGTGGCATCGGCTCCTCCAATCTCTACCCAGGTCTGACGAGCAGTACCGAGGAGAAGAAGGGCATTGGCGACGATACGAGCTGCATCGGGAGAACTGTCGAGAATGGTGATGAAATATTCTAGCGACTCTTTCGTTGAAAGCAGTCTGGCGGCGTCGTCAGATCTGCCTAGAACTTTGAGAGTGCTGATTGCGGCTGGGCGATCTGGGTTGATGTAGGACGATACAGGAAAGAGGGCGTGTCGAGATGGTTAGACTGTGCCACTTCATGTTAAAATGGTATTGCGCACCTCTCGAAGATAATCTCGACTCTTTGCTTATGAGGTCTTCCAAGATGGCCGTAACAAGAGCCTCGCGCTCAGATTTAATCTGGAGAGAAGGAGCTGTAGAAATGCATGGCAATCGATTGATCAGGAATTTCCAATGGAAGCGCTGGGGGTTACTGACTGTTTGAGATCAAGTTGAACACTTTCTGAACATCTGATGAAGATGAGTCTGTCGATAGAGCCTTATACTGGGAAATTAGGGTCATTAGAGGGAGAAGACGTCGCAGAGAGAGCAAAAGATGGCGAGTCCAGTTTGTGGGGGATTGTGGACGAGACAAGACACCGATCGGCAGATGCGAACAGTTTTGTTCCTTGGTTACGGAGTTCCGGCAATTAGAACGCCCAATAAAGATCGCCGTTGCTACCCAAGATCCAGGCACATCGCCGGCCCTAAACAACTCACGTGCAATCCAACGTGCCTGGTATTTTTTGACTTCGTTCCTCACTCTCCTCGACGTTTTTTCGAGGGCGATCCTGACAGAGGCAACGACTCGTCGCCATGTCTGTCGCGCTACCGGAGAGTGTTGATCGGCCGAAAGTCATCCGAGCCGGATCAAACGCCAGCAAAAGGAGGAAGAAGAGATAAGCAAGCAAGATCTCCGGGTCCACCCGCGGTTCAGGGCCGCTGCCCGATTATCGTCCGGCAACGTGCTTTGTTTGCGATGAGATCTCTCCCAATGGCCAGCCGTTTGCAGGGTTGGCGGCTTCTTGTTTTGTCTTCAATCGATGCCAATCTATCAGGCTATCAAAAAAGAGAGTAAAAATGTGAATGCCACTCTGCTAAAACTGCTAATCTAGACAAGGTTCCCAAATTACGCACTCCGGATTATGGCAACTCCGGAGCTCAGCAGATTGCTGCATTGCGTCCTCAGCGGCCGACGACGGCCAAACGATCAGCATAATCCCTAAATATCCATGGACCTTGCTCCTTTCCGTTATCTAGACTCTCAAGTCTGGCCAGCAGACCAAAGCAGAAATTTCCGCGTGTTTCATGATCACATTTTCGGCACCGGCTATTTTGCTTCCTGCGGTTCCTTCAGTGGTCAAGTGCTTTAGCCAAACAGATACTGGGTTCGCTTACCATCGGCGGGAGCACGAGGCATTCCATGATTCTATTTCATGGGGCACCCCAATCACCTGCGTCGTTGTCGTTCCCTGTCGACCCTGCGTTTAACGAGCCATCGTGATCAGTCAGCTAATCAATAGAGAGAAGAAAACATGCGCTTGCCATCTGGCCAGGTAGGTCCTCCGGGGAATGGATAAGATGTCGGATACGGCGTGGTATATGGATTCTTAACATGCGTTAGTGGATAGATTATCCGTATGTGAAATCAACTGACGAAGACCTGGCGCCAACCCCGTTGAACAAACGCAAATTATCGAAGGTCAAACACTTACAATTCCAGGATCAGTACCAGTATAACCACCAGGTAAGAGGATTCCTGTGCCAACAGGATACCCCCCTCCGCCACCCGTAATATCAATCTGCACGCAGCTCAAGAAGAACTGAGCTCCTCCAATACTCGAAGCGGCATGGAACCCGATTGATTCGATCCGGAGGAAATATTGACCACACGCCAATCGAGTAGGAATAAGGAAGCTGTATTCACCATTCGGGAGGGGCGCAGACCAGCCGCCTGGCGTTGGGCCTTTTGTTGGGTCGACAATTCCTTGTTGGGATATCTGGGAGCTTGTCGATCCACGACATTTAGGAATGATAATGAGGAAAACTTGCCTTTATCCAGCGGAGGCCTTGGAGGTTCGTAGTTGTCAGAATGTTTCCGGTGACTTTTGCGACGTAGACTATGTTTGGGCCAACGTGGGTGTCGGGAATCCAGAGTGCTGTTAAATTTGATCCTGCAGAGATGACGGTGACTGCTGGTGCCGGAGTAGTACCTCCGACGTTGCAAGCCTGGCAGCAGTCTAAGCCAGAACATGCGACGAACGAGCACACATACGATATTCGGCTACATCAGCGTGGTCAAGTCGAGTCACTTCACGAGTTTTCTAGCGACATGAGCGACTTACAGATGTTACATCAGTCACTGGTGAAGTATTCGGTGGCAAACGGGTCGAATTCGTGATGAAAGGGCCGCCGTTCACACTGATAGCCGTCATGCGCGTTAGGGCCAAAGAAACCGGGACACATGTGCACGCTATTGTAACAAGAAGGGCGAGAAACTTGGGGGCTCGAAGGAGGGCAGCCATGGTGTCACCGAGTGCAAGAGGGGACGCAACGCAGAGGTTTTACCAGTGGTATGTAATATACGGGTGGTATGGCGCCTTTCCTGATGTGGATTGAATGAATGTGTTGACAATTTGACTTTCGGATACTTGGTTATTTTGAGGACAAATTATCCAGCTCAGGCTATAGATCTCGCAATGATCACGAAATGGAAAATTCTAAAGCAATCGTGTTCGAGTGTGATTGCAGCACTCGAAGAGAATCAGATCCAAATTTATCTTCCAAGCATCGTTGTCCCAGAATTTCGCAAAGTGTAGGAGCATTGGCCATATCTCGGCGTGTTGACATCGGCATTCATTGAATGGAGAAAGGTCGCCCGAGAGGTTCCTCCATGCCCCTCGTCCAGGCACAATCGACAGCCATCAAGGGGCAGATTCTGCCATCTTGAAAAACGTTCAAAGCGTTAGTTTGAGTTTAGAATGCGATGCAGTCACTGTCGAGCTCGAGCTGAATGAACGGCCTCAAAGCGCCGGCAATCGGAAGTCGGAGGTCGGATGCACTTCTTCTCGAACTGCGTTCTGCTGCCAGTGGGAATTTTGCTGCGTTCTTGATAAACACACGCGTTTTCCGCTCTGTTCGATGCGTTGGAATGACCGAACTTTGGCATGGCTCACATTAACTTACATCACCCGACTGCGATCACGATCAGCCCTCGAAATACTTCCGTCGGAATGCCCCTGGATTGAATTCTTCCCGGCTTTCCAACAAAGGTCACTGTGAAAACTGAGATCGAGGGCTTCACTCTTGGCCGTTTACCTAGCTTTGATGGCACAATTGGCAACTCGGCTGATACATACAAGGGCGGAATGTACACATGCAAATAGCCGAGAAGCACAGTGAAGCCATTATCTGTCCGCCTCCTGACGATCTGGACATGCGTCATACGCGAGTCGATACGAGGGCGAAGGGTTAGCTTGCTGGTCTAGCTGAATATAACGAGCGTCTGGGGAAATGTTTCAGCGCGGCCCCGCCTCGACCCCGTTGAGTCTAGTCCGCAATACGTTTTGGAGGCGCCTGTTCTGTCATGGCTCATAACCAGCCACAAGGAAAGAAAGAGGAACGTGGGCTGAGACTGTTGTCCCTTGGTACGTCAATATCATTTTCGACGAAGAGGAATCGACTCACCGTGTCGGATAGATGGAGGTGGCATACGGGGCTTGTCTGAGCTTCTGATCTTGAAAGAAATCATGTATCGTATACAACAGGAGGAAGGTCTCGAGAAGCTGCCCCGACCGTGTAAATATTTCGATTTAATCGGCGGGACGAGCACAGGAGGGTATGCAACATTCGATTCTTCATTGTTCAGTGCGCTAACATAGACGTTTAGAATCATCGCCATCATGCTCGGAAGGCTTGGAATGTCGCTCGACGAAGCTATCAGTGCATATAGCGCCCTCGTCGAAGAAGTGTTCTCTCATCCAAAATATACCTTCTGGAACGGGAAGTTCAGGTCCACCCTCTTCGAGCAGACTATCAAAGACATCGTAGCAAAACAAACACACTTCGAAGATACGAAGATGCTCGATGACGGCCCACAACGTTCCGGTTGCAAAACGTGAGCCGCTACCTTTCGTGCGCGAATAGATCATTAAATTCTCTCTAGTTTCGTCTGTGCCATGCCGGCGCTTAACATGAGCCCCGCTATACCACGACTTTTCCGTTCATACCAAGCCCCGAAGAACCAGGCACATAACTGCACGATCTGGGAAGCCGCTCGAGCCACCTCCGCATCACCGAGGTTCTTCAAAAGAATCGTAATCGGTTCCCAGGGCTCCACTGAGCCTTACGTAGATGGAGGATTTGGGTGCAACAATCCTATCATCCAAGTTCTCGAAGAAGCCAACCTCATGTATCCAGGCCGAAAAGTCTCCTGCATCGTCAGCCTTGGTACTGGTCATTCAAAGACCATTCGCATCCCCAAGTCCTCTTTATTTCAGAAGGTCCTTCCTTCAAATATTCTTCGGGCTATGCAAAGCATGGCGGTGGATTGTGAAAGAGAAGCGCAGACGGTGGCCAAACGTTTCCTATTGAGGCCTGATGTGTATTTCCGGCTCAATGTCGAGCAGGGGATGCAAGGGGTTCATCTAGATGAGTGGGAACGACTGAATGAAGTGTCAACGCATACGCAGCAATATCTCCTAGCGCCCGAGGTCGATCAGCGGATTGAGCCTCTCATAACCGCTCTTCGTGAGAAAGTGAAAACTGCTCCAGTTCCTGTAGCCGAAGTTGGTGAGTACGCAGATATTTCAGTGAGATCTAGACTCATTCAAGCACTAGTTGGCGCCGTCAAGGCTGAAGTCAAATCTGTCATTCGACTGAAGACTTGTCCTCAGCCTTCTCCCGTGTTCACTGGGCGAGGAAACGTGATCACTTCAATGACGGAACACTTTGCCGAGGACTTGGGTAAACGACATATCTATGTTCTTTATGGCTTGGGCGGGGCAGGAAAGAGTCAGATTGCATACAAGTTCGTCCAGACTAGTCAAACTGAACCCAAAGGCAGTCGGTGAGTCACGTGTTGTTGTTCTGCTCTGCTCACCACCTTCACGTAACTCGTTGCAGATTCTCTGAGGTCTTCTTCGTCGATGCCACGAGCCCCGAAACTATCCGGACCGACATGGAGAACATCGCCCGAGTCAAATGCGAAGGCGGAGAAACCGTCGAAGACGCCTTACGCTGGCTCGCGGACGAGAAGAAAGAATGGTTAATCCTATTCAACAATGCCGACGATACATCCCTCAATCTAAGCCAATATTTTCCACAATGCGCTCATGGAAATATCCTCATTACGACGCGGAATCCTCAGCTGAGGAGATATGCTCCGAAAGCGAATCATCAGGTTGCGGATATGGAGCCTGATGAGGCGAAGGATTTGTTGATTCGCATCGTTGATCCGCCGTCTAAAGGACCTAGTCATACTAATGGCGATCAAGCGTTGTCCCTTGTGAAGGTATGTCATGTATTGAATGGCACGATTCATTCTAACCTGATCTCACTAGGAACTCGGCTTCTTCGCTTTGGCCATCGTTCAAGCCGGCGCTTACATCGCCAACACGAACATCAGCATCGATGAATATCTTAAACTATACGCCAGATGCCGAGGCGAGCTACTGGAAGAGTACAAAGATCAAGTCCAGAAGGTCGACGATTACGAATGGACGGTCTACACGACTTGGATCATCAGCTTCCAGCGTCTTTCGAAGGAAGCAGCGAAGTTCCTTCAGCTCTGTGCTTTCCTGCACCACGATGGCATCTCCGAATCGATCTTCGAGAAAGGCGCCACGCAACTCGCTTCCTATCACCCCGCCCTACAGGACGAGGCCCAGCACTTCGAGGACGCTCGACAGTTCATCGACCACTTCAAATCCAATCGAGGAGATTGGGATCCTCTTAAATTCCGCAAGACAGTCTCAGAAGTCCAATCCTACTCCCTCATCGACTACGACGCCCCGAATCAAGTCTACTTCATCCACCCCCTCGTCTGGGAATGGACCCGTACGAAGATGGTCTCCAACACGAAAGTGACATGTACGACTATGCAATGCATACTCGGCATGTCCGTCAGCTCCGAACTCAAAATGGAGGACTTTGCATTCCGTCGAGGCTTAGTCCGGCATATCGATTCTGCACTCGCAGACGGTAAAGTCACCGGATCAGACATCGCTGAACGATTCGGACGCGTGTTGGGGGAAGCTGGACGATGGGACGATGCGGAGGCGCTGGAGGATCCGGTGGTGGGGTTCAGGAAGGAGAGTTTGGGGATGGATCATCCGGATACGTTGACGAGTATCGCGAATCTCGCGACGATCTATCTGAACCAGAAACGCCTCGAAGAAGCTCAAGAGCTCGAACTTATCGTGATGGAGGGCCGACGGAAAGTTCTAGGCGTGAACGATCCGAAGACCTTGGCGGCAATGAACAATCTCGCATCTATCTACTCCCGTCAAGGGCGATGGAAAGAGGCGAAAGCATTACATGTCGAAGTGCTAGGTACGAAGAGACAAGTGCTGGGAGAGAGACATCCAAGTACGTTAACGAGCATGTCGAATCTTGCGTGGATATATTGCAAGCAGGGACAATTGGACGAAGCGGAGAAATTGCAGAGTTTCGTGTTAGAGAGCCGGACAGAGGAGTTTGGGGAACAACATCCGAGTACGTTGGCTGCTATGGGGCATTTGGCGACTACTTTGAAGAAGAAAGGGAGGGCGGAGGATGCGGGGGCGTTGGAGAGGAAGAAGGCGGAGTTGGAGAAGAAGAATGAGGTTGTGTTGAATGCGACTTCAAGTTGATGGGTTCTCCGTAGCTCGATGTATTTCTTCTTTTTCTTCTCGGGTTCATGAGTTTCGGCGTGATCTTATCTACTTTTCTTTCTTTTTGGGTTCAGAGATATTAGGGTGGTTGCGACTGGATCTGATGTATTCAATATACCAAATATACTACCACGTCAATCAAAAGTGAAAGTCCGTGTCATGACCACGTTCGACTATCCGGAAGGATGTCATATGATTGATACAGTACGTCTGAGAAGAATAGAGCGAGAATAGAGAAGTCAAATCCAGTCTTCCAAACAACATGCAATGCGTGTAGATGCAAGTGGAAAGGAATAAAGGAATATGAGAGAGTGAAGCATCACACTTGCGCACAAGGATCATATGCTCGAAAGAGCCTCTCGCTTCGAGTCCACTCCTCGTTGGTTCCCCAGCTAGGACGACTCGAAGGATCACCGGCAGTCCAAAAATTAAAGGCACAGTCTCACATGTAAACCCCGAAGGGCCCACAGATCACCGGCTGTAGCCTGTAGAATGCTCGGCCTCACATGTAAGCTCAAAGAGCCCACAGATCATCGTCCGAGCCTCGACGGCCTCACATGTAAGCCCAGAGGGCCCATAGATCACAGGCACTGGCCCCGCCCCACCCTCACATGTACGCCCGGAGGGGCGCATAGATCACTGGACGGGAAGAGAATGGAGGAACAGGAACAAACAACGATGCGGCGTAGAAATTCTGATATGTTTAGGGCAGGCCTTAAAAAGTGCGGGCGAGAAGCGATTGTGAGTACTCGAGTGCGACCAGGAGCAGAAGGAGTCTGGAAGACCGAGCGAGCAAGCCCAATCGAGATGCTTGAGAGGTCGCTGTTGCCAAGCGCAGCGGTTGCTTGATGAAACAATAACATAGCAGAACATTGAATGACTAGCAGACCTCAAGAGCTGCAAAAAGGCAGCAAAATAGCCTAGGAGCGCGACGGCAAGCACATCGACCACGACGGAAGTGATAAGGGGCGAGTAATCTAGCCGACGGTTACCAAGCGGCGTCGGCTCGGAAGACCTCGGCTAAGTCTCTGCTTCCGTTGCCGAGCGTCTCGCCGCGACTCTCCTGTTGTGTTTACTCTTTCTGAGGCTCCCTCTTTGTGACTAAGAATCGATAAGGCCTAGCTAATGAATCGTTCCGGATACGGTCTGATTCACAACTCTGAATCCGGTATCCCTTTCGAGCTGTTCGCAGTACTTTGCCTGTCCCATACCTCTTGGAGACGCTCGGTCGTGTTCTTAATCCCCTTGTCAGGTGCTATCCCTCGCGATATTTCCAAATACTCTCCTCGCCTACACTTTCTCAAGCCTGCCCTAAACACATCAGAATTCAGCACGCCGCATCGTTGTTTGTCCCTGTTCCTCAATTCTCTTCCCGTCCAGTGATCTGTGCTCCTCCGGGCGTACATGTGAGGGTGGGGCGGGGGCCAGTGCCTGTGATCTATGCGCCCGCTGGGTTTACATGTGAGGCCTTTGAGGCTCGGTCGATGATCTGATCTGTGGGCTCTTTGAGCTCTTTGAGCTTACATGTGAGGCTGAGTATTCTACAGGCTACAGCCAATGATCTGTGGGCCCTTCGGGGTCTACATGTGAGGCTGCGCCTTTAATTTTTGGACTGCCGTCGACTCGGATCCTCCGAGTCTTCAAGCATATGATCCTTGTGCGCAAGTGTGATGCTTCACTCTCTCATATTCTTTTATTCCTTTCTACTTGCATCTACACGCATTGCATGCCGTTCGGAAGACTGGATTTGACTTTTCTACTCTCGTTCTATGCTTCTCTGTGTATCATCTCTGATAATATTGTAATACATGTAGTACATATATATATATGATCTAATCCTGCACAACGGAGCGGAAGGCACGGCAGGAAACTCGTAAGAAATTGAAAAGAGGGAATCGTGTCTTCAGGAGATTGACTCGCTGAGATGGAGGCGACAAAGAAGCTGTTGACGAGACATATAAGCAAAGCATTACACGGATCTGGGGAGATCAGCGTGGAACGGCCAAAGTCGAGTCTCGATTCACAGGAAGAGCGCAGAGGAAAAAGGAAGAACGAAACGCACTGAGATCAGTTCGGCGCCCTGGGCGATTTTTTTAGCCTCCTAGCCAAGAAGTGTGCTCTTGACATGGAGATGGTAAGATTTAGAAAGATCAGCCGGAGCATCCAATCATTCCGAGTCTCTGAATGACCGATTCTTCTGACCAACGCCAACTCACTTGTCGTGCTTGACAGAACCGGGAGATACTAGTACATGTACAGAGCCAGACGAGTCACGCGTCTCCACTATCATCATATCGATTAACACAACGATCGAATGCAATGAATCACTGGTAAATGCGAGTGCGAATCATTCTCCGTGTTAGCTTTTATAAGGATCCTCGACTTTAAATTTTGATAGAGGAAACCTCTAAAAGCAAGAGAGAACGAGCCACACCCCTCTCTCCGCATTCTATAGCATTAACATAGAAATCAGGACTCAGACAATCGATCGGAACTTGACACGCTAGACCAAGCGCAATACAGTAAGCGCCGTCGAGTCATCCAACCTCAAAAAGTCCGCTATTCGTCCTGCATCGTCATTCATTCCTGCATGCCCACAGGCTCTCCCGCCTCCCTCTCACCCTTATCCGCCCCATAACCCTTCCACGCACAATGTCCACCTCCAACAACCAACCGACCTGGCGTCCCCCCTCCCTTCCACCGAATGGCACAACCAGCGCCCTCCCGCCTCTAACGATCTACAACTCCCTAACCCGCTCCAAAACGCCCTTCATCCCTCTCGATCCGCAAGGGAAGAAAGTAACTTGGTATTGCTGCGGACCCACAGTCTACGATTCTGCGCATCTGGGGCATGCGAGGAATTATGTGACTACGGATGTGTTGAGGAGGATTATGAGGGATTATTTTGGGTTTGATGTTCATTTTGTGATGAATGTTACGGATATTGATGACAAGGTACCTCTCCCCTCTCCCTCCTCTGTTAGTTTTATCTGATGATCCCGGGTAGATCATTAAACGAGCGAGGGAACAGTGGTCTTTCGACAACTTCAAAAAAGAACATCCTCAAATCGACAAAGACGCACTCTCCACAACACTAAAAGCATACGCATGGTTCGGCTCCAAAACCCACACATTCCCCCCCTCCCTCACACCCTCCTCCTTCGAATCCTGGGCTCAAACGCACTCCGGACTATTCACGAGCACGAGTCTTTCAGACGACGATGTGAAGCTCAAAAATCGGATCCTATCCCTCCGAGCCGTCGTCTCCGCCCTCTCCTCCTCTTCCTCAGCAGGAGATGAAGTAGATCCCGAAGGATTCTACAAAGCCGTTCAACCAGTTCTCTCAGAATACCTCGGCGACTCCCTAAAATCCACCATAACCCCCTCCCACCACGCAATATTCACCTCCTTCGCCTCAACATGGGAACACTCCTTCTTTCACTCCATGTCCACGCTAAACTGTCTCCCCCCAACCACTTTGACGAGAGTCTCGGAATTCATACCCGAAAACATAAAATTCGTAGAAAAGATTGTGGAGAATGGGTTTGGGTATGAGGTTGATGGATCGGTGTATTTTGATATTGGAGCTTTTGAGAGGAGGGGTGGGTTTTATGCGAGGCTTGAGCCTGGGAATAGGGATAATTTGGGGAAGCTTGCTGAGGGCGAGGGAGAACTTACCGTTCCTCTCCCTTCCACCACCACCTCTTCCTCTTCCGCTCCCACCCCCTCAAATCCTTCTTCTCCCCCCACTTCCTCTTCCACCCCCGCCGCTCCCTCTGCCGCTCCCTCCCAAGCCGCTCCTCCCCCCACCTCCCAATTCGCAAAACACAACCCCCGCGACTTCGTCCTCTGGAAAAAATCCCGCCCAGGCGAACCCTCCTACCCCTCCCCATGGGGTCCGGGCAGACCAGGCTGGCACATCGAATGTTCAGCCATGTGTTCTGAAGTTCTGGGATCGAGGGTGGATATACATAGTGGAGGGGTGGATTTGGCGTTTCCGCATCATGATAATGAGCTTGCGCAGAGTGAGGCTTATTGGTTTGATAAGGGGCGCGACGCCGACCGCAGGGAGGCAGCTGACCGGAGGGAAGGCGAGAGTAGTGGAGCAGACCGTCGCGACCGTAGGGAGCGCAGCGAGACGGACCATGATGAGAGTGGGGAAATGGAGGGCGGGAGGTGCGGAGAGGATCATCAATGGGTGAATTATTTCATCCATATGGGCCATTTGTCCATCTCCGGATCCAAAATGTCCAAATCTCTCAAAAACTTCATCACCATCGACGACGCTCTCGCTCCTCCTCCTCCTTCCGCCTCCTCCTCGACCACCCTTTCCAACTCGGTCACCACCTCGTCCTCCGCTACCGCGTCGGCGCCCGAATGGACCCCCCGCAAGCTCCGCATAGTATTCATGTCAGGCGGCTGGAAAAACGGAATAGAAGTCACACCCGCAATGCGAAAAGGCGTAGAATCATGGGAATCTTCCGTCTCCAATTTCTTCAGTACGATCAAGGCTTTGTCGTTGGAGCAGGATGAGCTTGAGAGTAGTGGGAAGAGGGTTGAGCATTTGTTTAGGGAGGGTGAGAAGGGTGTTTTCGAAGAGTGCGTTTTCCTTCATTATGTGGTTATAAAAGTGATTGACGGCGGGTAGGTTGGGGAAGGCACAAGCGAATATGCACGCCGCGCTCTGCGATTCATTCAATACCCCCCTCGCACTCGAAATCATATCCGACCTCATCGTCAAAACGAACATATACATGAAAGAAAACCAAAAAACCCCCACGAACCCTTCTGCATATTTCTCACTCGCAGCAGTGAAAGAAGTCGGTCGGTGGATAACGAAGATGCTTTCTATCTTCGGTCTCTCCAACAACTCCTCCGATCAAATTGGGTGGGGGGATGAACGACCTCTGGGGAATGGTGCAGGGCAGGAGGGGGGAGGGGAGGGGAAAGAAGAGATTGCTATGCCGTATATCCGGATTCTCTCGAAATTCCGCACAGAGATCAAAGCGCTCGCTATATCCTCCAAATCCACCTCACCCGAACTCTCCTCCCAACTCCTCGCACTCTCCGATTCCGTCCGCGACGACGATCTAGTAAACCTCGGCGTATCACTCGAAGATCGGAACATATCAATCGGAGAAATGCCCTTGATCAAATTCGTTCCTGCTTCCGAACTCCTCGCAGCGCGAGACGAAAAACGTCGGATCCAAGCAGAAAAAGAAAGGGCTAAGGAAAAAGCGAAAGAGGAGAGGGAGAGAGCCGAAAAGGAGAAAGAGGAGAAGGCGAGAGTGAGACCTGAGGAGATGTTTAGGAATGAGATGTATAGTGAGTGGGATGAGGAGGGTATTCCGGTTAAAGATGCGAAGGGTGGGGAAGTGAGTAAAGGGTTGAGGGGGAAACTGAAGAAGTTGTGGGAGAAACAGAGGAAGGTGTATGAGGCTTGGCAGAGGGAGAATGGGCAGTAGAAAGTAAATGTCGATATTTATTCAATTTGCTTCCGTCGATCGTACGCGGCTTTTTCCGAGTCTGCTTTGACTTGAACGTTTCAAGCTTCACTTTCTTCGCGCGAACTTGGCCGTTCGGTTTCGTTGGACTACCTACTAGTACCAGGCTTTTAACTCTAACGTTATGCTCAACGAATGGCTCAACCATCAGCACCATTGCACAATCCCCGGCCATTCCCCGCACTTCTCTGCTGCCCATTGCTGCTGCCGGCATCTAACTTGGCGTGCTGGTGCACTCACTCTTGGCCCAATTGCTAAACTATACGACGACCTGCTCGATCATACCCTTCTCCACTCTATTCGCATTCATTAATGTATACCGACAACGTCTCAAATGCGATGATATATAATAGCAAAACAAGAGCTTCGCGAGACAAGATCTGAACAGACTTCTCTGGACCACGATATCGATGGACTCAAATTCGAAAGCTCCTCAAGCTGTCGTATTTACTCGAGCAGTCTGCATCGGTCTATGGTTCAGCGTTGCTGCTGCTGTCCTATCCGCACTATCAGTCCTCGGACTCCTCTGCTATATATTCGTACGTATCCCGTCTTGCTCCTTAATAAATCTCAAAGCGAACTCGGGATGACCCTGGATATAGTGGCAAAGCATTCAAAATATAGGTCGAAGACAAGATCGTCGCAAACGATGGTGTTATCACCTTCAGTTCTTCGTCGTGTCTTTACTTTTCTCAGATCTTCTTCTGTCGATTGGTGAGTGTCAGTGCCAGGATATCCATTCTGTTCTGTGCCTGACGATAGTGATAGGTACCGGTATCAATGCCGTATGGATCCATAACAAGGTGAGTAACTTGTCTTCCGCAGAACGATTGACTTTGTAATAATTGCCGAGCTATGCAGGGCGTTTTGGAAGGTCCACTCTGTACTACACAAGCCGTTCTTCGACAAACGGGACAACTAGGAATCGCATTAGGGTAAGCTAACAATCCACCCACATCTCCTCCCATCATATCTCCATTCTAAATACATATCACAGAACTCTAGTTCGTCCACATAACCCTAAGTACCCCTTCCTCTAATTATGACACCATCGATATCACCAGGCAATAGCAATAATAACATGGGGCATAATAGTCAAAGAATGGTCAACTCCCCCAACGCATCTATCCCACTTCCTCATCCCCGCAATCTGGATCTTATCCATTCTTTTGTCGCCTGTGCAACTGGCTATCAAGCGTCCTGAACCATTCTTTGCAAGCACCGAGTATTGTAAGTATCAATCGTCCTCCTCAAAGCCTAACACTCATCATGTTTGCGTGATTTAGGGTGTTGGATAAGCCGCTCTGGAGGACTCAAGACAGCTGTAGGTAATAACACTCTATCTCTCACCGCTACATAGCTCGCGCACTGATACCTTGATTTATGAAGTCTTCGATATGGGCTGGTTATGGCTCGCTGCGCTCCTCGAGATCATCCTATACATCTCTATCGCCATCTCCATCCTCTCCAGCCGGTTCTCCGCTGCAAAAGGTTCAACAGGAGCAAATCGAGCTGTAGTACAGCCTCCCGAACCTGTTGAGTGTCGGGGACGGAAGAAAATGTTGACTGTCGCGTTCTACATGATCGGGTGAGCTTGGACTGAATCAAATCGACACGCATCCTCTCATCCGACTTAGCTATCCCATAATATTCATCATAGTAGTAATCCCCCTAGGCTTCGACCAAGTCTACTCCCTCTCCCGTCCTCCCTCTCATCCTCTTCCTCGTCCGCATCCCCATCATCCTACTCCTCCTAGTCTGAATTCAAAAGACGATCGCGAACTCCCATTCGTACTGATCGCTACTTCTCTCGTCCTCTTCGCGCTTTCGGGATTCTTCAATGTCTTATTGTATACGATTACGAGGCCGAATTTGATAGGTCGTTATGAGTCGGAGGCTGAGGGTGAGGGTGAGAGCGTGGACGTGGACGTGGACGTGGACGTGGACGTGGACGTGGATGGCTATCTTAGTGGAACACGGACGTCGATACCGGAGACTGGGTCGACTTCTGGCGTGTTTGAAAAGGAGAGAGAGACAGGAGAAGATTTATCATCGGATTCCCTTAGTGGGACCACTGTAAGCGTGCTAGATATTATATGATGAGATTCATTTTCGCCGGTTTGATGCACTCGCAAGAAAGAAACCTCTGATGACGACCAAAAATATACACTGATGTGGGCAAACACGTACGCGCTGATACGCATTAAGCTTTAGTCGACCGTCTCCTTTTCTTCAGCGAACTCGTACTATCCACCCCACCTTCCAACTCTCCCTCCACTCCCTTCACCACCCCCCCACCCCCAGCAGCAACATCTATCGTCTTCCTCCTACACCGCCAACCATAAGCACCCAACCAACATTTGGAGCGAGAGTTGGAATGAGAATGGCTTACTTTCGAGGAGATCTAGTCTTAGCAGTATTAATGTTCACCAATATACTCTCAGTCTGTTCCATCGTCTTTTCGAGCTGTGTCATGCCGTTGACGAAATTTGTGACACTTGTATTGAGCGGTGTGTCAGTCGAGGGAAGGGGGTCGATGGACTTTTCGGCGGTGGGAGTGTCTTCTGGTGAATCTTCTTCGTCTGCTTGGTCGTCACCCTGCATCTCGGCAACAACACCCTCTTCCCCCTCCGCTGCGCCCTCTTCTCCCTCCGCTACGACTTTTCGTCTACCCACCCACCAATCAGCGACCTCAAACCCCAAAACACCAGAAATAATAAAAGTGACGCACTTCCTCGGAGTCTTCCCCTTCCTCCCCCCAGTCTCAAGCGTCTGATTCTCGGCTTCCGGTCTCAAATTCTCAGATATGACTTCTTCGAGGGAGTATATTCTGTAGAGGTGGAATACGGCTTGTTCTTTGTCTTTTGCCTACCCACCAAATCAGTGTCCAAATCAGCATTCAACGCCTCAAATCAAGCAAAATAGGGTAGAGTAGAGTAGGGTAGAGCGGAAGGAATGAAGGAGAAGGAGGGTGGATAGAAGGGGGACGAAGACGAAGGGGGAAGCAACGAAAGGAGAAGGAACGCACCTCGATCATTAAATCGATATCGTCAGGAAGAGCATCAGGAAGCGTCTTACACCGATCCGCATGTGCCCTCTTCTCCATCACACTCACCGCCCCCGGACGAGGCTCTGAGAGATGTTGTTTCACCCTGATACCTTTGCGGGTCCATGTCTGATTTATTAGGGGGATTAGGTCGGACAGGGGGTGGGATGAAGGCTGGGAGGGCCAGATCAGTACGGAAGGGAGGTGGATGGGGGGAGGTGGATGGGTTGTGGGAAGAATGTGGGGATATCCAGTCGTGGTGGTAGTCTACTACGATGGGAATATTGAGCTCGTCGCATATAGGCATCAAATCATCCAAATTATAACAAAGCTGTCCCCACAACCCCAATTAACATCACTCACCCTCTAAACACTCAAAACACTCAAAGAGACGTACCTCGTCATTCTCCAGCACAAGTCGCCTCTTAATACTCTCCGACAACCTCTCCGTATAATTAACCCGAAATCGATTGAGAGTAGACTCTTTATCTCCATACACCCCTCCCATATGTATAATCATCACCGAATCCTGATCTAACTCCATCCGATCCATAATCTCACAATGATCTACATCACATTAGCATTCCTTCACAGAAGGAGGAGAGGAGGGGGGAGGCGTACATTCAAGTTCCCGAATCGACGCATCTACGACAGCTTCTTTCGGCGAACCAATCTGTGTGAATTGGCCTGGATGAAGTGTGAGTCTGTGACCTAGCTTTTTGGCGAGTGCTCCGGCGGCCTGTCCAGTCGTAAGCGACTAAGCAGGGTTCGACGAGGGAGGGAGGGAGGGAGGGAAGGGGGCGTACTTTGAGCTCGGCATCGGCGTAGGATAGGTCGTACCCGTATTTTGGGTGAGAGGAAAAAGGGAACATCTCTGAGGACATTCGCATGAATCGGATTCTTCAAAAACGCGTCAGTCATCCGTCATCGAGGGAAAGAGGTGATGAACTTGTTAGCTTCGTTCCACTGTGGGAAGGATTAATGAGACGTAGAGGGGTGGAGTGAATGGGACGAACCTCGATAATCTTGTAGAGATCGCGGATGTTCTGGAGGCCAAGTTGTTTAGCGTGATCGAGCCCGTTTTTATTGATCGTGTCGATCCGGCACGTTCTGCATCGAGAGACCTCTCAGCAAGAACAGGGAAGAAGATCGAAGTAATGCTCACCGACTGCAGAATATCGAATCTGGCTTCAAAGCGCGTAAAATCGTATTCAGACAAGCCTGGTCCACGCGTTCGATTGAAGGGACATGAGAAGGAAAGAGGAAAAGCTCACGTATCCGAGTCTCCCTTTGAACGTACTCGTTTTCTTCTCGACTTCCGGAATGAGATACACCACAGGCTCTTTCACTTTCGTCTTCCTCTTTCTCTTCTTAGGCTTCTCTTCCCCATCCCCATCTTCTCCATCCTCTCCACCAATGTCAGGCTTCGCATCCTCTCCCTCTCCTTCTCCTTGTGCCACCGCTGCTTTCTTCGTCCTCCTCCGCTTCGGCTTGGGTTCGACCACCCCGCCGCCGTCGGTGGCTTCTTTGTCTTTCTTGGTCTGGCGACGTTTTTTCGAGGGTGCGGGTGAAGATGTTGTGTCGACGAACGTAGGTTCTTCTTCGAGATTAGGTCCATACGAAGCGACATGTTCCTCTCCCACATGCACATCCTCCGAATGCGCCTCAGGCTCAGGAGACGTCAACGGCGACTCCATCCCTCCTCCTCCTCCTCCAACTCCTCCAACCGGTACGGGTGCCACAGCCACCATAGACTTTGCACGAGTACTCCGCGGTGCATTACGAGGCATCCTAAAACTTGAAGCGATTCTAAGTGAAGTTGAAGGAAAAACGTGAACGAGTCGACGGGAGGAATGAAAGAGACTGATGGAGAGGAAAGAAAGGGTCATGAATTTTTCGACCCCTGACTCGTTGCGAATGTTCGATCATGGCGGATGGTGGGATGTTTGACAGATGACGATGGAGCGATCGTCGATCCCGAGCCTTGGACGTCGCTTACAGCTTGAAGAGGAAGTCGCACTTCGGATGTTACCGGTTTCCTTCTCTGAACCACCATCGACGAATTCATCGGCGAATTCTGACTGCTCTTCTGACGATCCAAAGTCTGTCGGAAGTTCAAGATTCACATTTCAGTGACATGGGCCAAAATATCTGCTATTGCTATAATGCACCATATCTCAATCTTCCCCAGTCTACTTGTAAAGTCTAATCAAGATGGGCGACCTCATCCGAATCGACTAGCGATCATAACTTTCCTGACTTGAAATCAGTGGCACTCAAAAACACAGCCATCTCTTTCTAAGGAGCTGATTCCCGGGACCGAAGTCAACGTAAGAACGGGGTTTACCGTTTCCGTACCTTGACTTCCGAGTCATGAAGACCTCGTCAGAGCGAAACTATGTAGAACCAGTGTAGATTGAATGATCAGCACTCGCTCTGGTCTCTGGTGGGCGCGAGCGACTTGAATCAGGATTTGATACCTTAGTGGCGGAGATCTGCGCCGAATTCCCGGTACTCAAGTGTTCTCAGGCATTGTACGTGTGGACATATGAATGCCGTCAATAGAGAGCATCTGATCGGAAGGGAACAAATCAATCGAGTCTCGCTGATAGTTTCGTTGCAACAAGATCATTGTGTGAATCTGACCTTCGCACTTGTCATATCGGTGATTCTGTGCAACGCTCGGTCAGTCTCACTGCTCAATTTAGTGTTTATCACAGCGGGCCCTGGACAATTTTCCCAAGAGAATATGGTGAACTTGTGTCACATTATCCCGCAGTTTTTGAAGCGAGAAAATTTTGGAGGGTAAACGACTCGCGACACACTCACACTCGGCAGATCACTTCGGCATGGTCGTGGATGAATCTTACGGGAATGTCCGAGTGATCCCGGAGTTCCGGAGATAGTGATATCAAACGCGCGCAACTGCTAGGAGGCTAATACCCCAAGTCGATAGTTCGTTTCGTAGTGTACACCATTTATTCTCACTAATGTACATGACCGAGGGCAATGATATTGTCAAAATTCTACCTAATGTACGAGCGAACATAGAAGGAATCTAAGGAGAGACTATGAAAATTTACTAGACATTATGACCCCGACTGACCCGCCAGACGAAGAGATTCAAGAGACTGTTCAACTGTCCTTTCAAACGCACGTAGAAGAAGAAGAGAAGCAGAGGAGGGAGGTAGGACAAGCAGAGGAGGGAGGTAGGACAAGCAGAGGAGGTTTCAAACGAACAGCCGAGCCAGGAATTGCAGCTCAGCCTGACGAGCTGGGTGGTATAATCTTGGGTGACTGACTTTGGGCATATTCGGAGGTGGGGGGGAGGGGGACGGGTTAGAAGAGACTAGTGTTCCAAGGTCCAGTTGCCGTGACCGGTGGCAACCGGCAGTCGCGACCGGACCGTGACCGGACCGCAGTTGCCGGTTGCCTAGGTTCTTGGAAAATCAGGCAACCGGCAACCGCAGTCATGACCGGTCGTGACTGTGGTCGCGACCGAGGACCCTTAAGGGTCCCCAACCAGGGTACCTGGAGGGTATTTTGGGTCTCAAATGGGTGTTTATGGTGACATATCTGGTATATATTGGTCTCTATATGCATGTACCACATCATATGAGGTGTATATACAGTATATATAATATAATAATGATTAAAATATTGACATAAGACCTGTTGTGACTGGAAAAAGTGGCCATGACTGGTTGCGCAACTGGTTGCAGCCGTGACCGGTCGCCGGACCGCAACCGCAGTCGCAGTTGCCAGTCACGCAAAATTTTGGACGGCAACCGGACCGGCAGTTGCCAGTCGCACCCTCCGGGGGTCAAAAGTCCAGTCGTGACTGGACCTCAGAACACTAGAAGAGACGGGTTGTCCTTGAAATCCTTGTGAATGATCGAATTTGAGCCAGATAAAACACTACGCACCGTGGTTGGTCTGTCCAGGGGCTTCCCCTCTCCATCCAAAATTTTCCCATCATATACCCTCAAGCTCGAGACCCTCAACGTCCTCATTTGAGCTCACAAAACCTTCTCTTGAACTTTTGAGGCCTCCCGAGGCTCTTCTCTGCATCCATCCGGTCATTGCGCAGGTTGAGTTGGTGGTCGAAGTGACGGTGACAAGTGACGTGACAAGGTGCACGTGATGTTCCAACGCTCTTACTATTATTAGAATGACTATGATGATTACTCCGTACTATTACTCCGAGTATGAGTGTGTCGTTAGTAGTATACTGTACTAGATCAATCTATTGTCCCAGTCACATGTCACACACCCAAAAATTGGGACAAAAAAATTGTCCCGTCACTTGTCACAAAGAGTTTTGGGACAAAAATTCTGGAAATATATAATATAAATATTGTTTTTTGGGCTCTGCGAGGCAACTGGGACAAAAATTTTGGTTATGTCACAGCCAAAATTTGGGCTTGGGACACTGGGACAATATGTTCATTTTTGTCACGGTCACAACCCCTGGGACAATAGATTGATCTAGTACAGTATCCTCTTTTCCGGGAATACGCCGAGATTATGCCCACTCTCACAGAAAATTCCCAATGAGTAAAGACTGACTTCATTAGACAGAATCTCATCGTGATCTCATTATTTTCTCTTGGGAATTTTGTGTCGGGCCCGCTGTGTATGGTAATTATACCAGGATCCCCTCATCAGTACGGCTGCGCACGGCCCACGAATATGGTTCTGACCGTTCTGTGGCGTTGCGCATTCATTTGCAACCCTAGGTCCACTCACGCTTGGAGCTTCTGGTCATCGGATACCCGATGATGTGTCAGGAGTAAGGATGAACACGAGTATATATAGTGTTTGCAAGTCAGGTCACTTAACCGCCAAATAACTGCAACTTAGCCGTAACTTAACCATTTGTGACCTAACCATGGTTAATGGTCATGGCTCAGAGCTGGTGGTCAAGTCACAGTCATGGACCTCCCGGAAATCCTTGACCGCTTGCCTTGACCAACATGGGTAGATCCTTGTCTACAGCCTTCCCCAGGCCTTCTGATGTGTTCTGCTTGCCATATACATCATATATGAGGTCCAATAACCTAGTTTAAGTAGTAAAAAGTGGAGATTTATGACTTTTTTGAGGTCATAACCGCATTAACCGGTCAAAGTCAAGTCATGGTCACCCAATTTTGGCTTAACCGTGACCGTTGGCGGTTATAGGTTACAGCAAAACCCATTAACCATAACCGCGGTTTGGTTACGGTTAGGGCCTCCGAGGTGCCTATAACCTAACTTAACCTGACTTTCAAACACTAAGTATATACCTGCCCCACCTGAGTATCCACTCATGAGTATTTCAGAGGAGATTCTGGCCAGCCATACCCACTCACTTCCCAAAAGACGGGTACCTACCTGAGTAATACCTGAGTAAAATGGCCTTTTTACCCAGGTACCCCAGGTATGGATACCTGTTTTTGACAGTTTTTCTGGGAAAGCCAATACTCGGTACCTGTAAAAAATGAAAAAGGCAGGTACCTACTCAGGTTTATCCATGGGTACCAATTTTTTTGCTATACTCGTGTTCATCCTTAGTCAGGAGGAGGTAGGGTTTTAAGGTCCAGTCCATGTGACTGCAAAAAACTGCAGTTGCAGTCAGGTTGCAACTGGACCTGCAGTTGCGGTCTTTTTGATTTCTGAAAATTTGGCAACTGGCAACTGCAGTTGTGACCAGTCGCAACTGTGGTCGCAACTGAGGACCCTTAAGGGTCCCCAAACAGGGTGGTCACAGGGTATTTTGGGTCTCAAGTGGGTCTTTATACCCTTGTT
>KV419405.1:4899-219048 GCA_001630475.1 Sistotremastrum niveocremeum HHB9708 | reverse complement strand
ACCCTGCAACCAGTTGCAGCTGCCAGTCATGCAAAAATAGGGTCCGCAACCGGACCGGCAGTTGCCGGTTATGAGAAAAAAGGGCCAAGGTCCAGTCATGACTCATGACTGGACCTTAAAACCCTAGGAGGAGGAGGAAAACTTCTTATTCAGGACGACTTCAAATTTGGTTCCTTGGGCCCAGCTGGGACCGAACTTGAAGTGACGACGAGATCTCCGTGCGTCGCCCTTCACCTCCTCCAACGGTCATCAAAGAACATCTCTGCAGGTTTGTTTATCTGTGCTACTTCTGGCATTTTCATTTGAGGGGATGGACTCCATCGGCCTTGACGCTGAATTTTATGAGAGAGTGGCGGAACCCTGTAGGGATACCAACGAGTACGGCAAAAATAAGGGTACCCGTGGGTGTTCAAGTACGGGTACCCGCTTACATAAGCAAACGCGAGTACAGGTACAGCCCGGTGGGAGGAAAAAAATAAAAACATGGGTACCCGGACGCAGGTACCCGTGTTTTTTGGCAGGGGGACTCGCGGGTACCCGAGTACGAGTACAGCATTTTGGCCAAAAAAAATTGGCAAGTACAGGTACGGGGGTCGAAAAAAAAGCGCAGGTACCCGCCCACGGGTACCCGAGTACGGCAAGTACGGACTCGTTGTAAACCTTAGAACCCTGCGCCGAATTCCCGGGTTGAACTGTTCTCAGGTGTTTCGATGTAGAAAGTAGGTAACCAAGTAGACGGAGCATCCGAGCGGAGGGGCACAGATCAAGCGATTCTTTCTGAGCTTCGGCATGAGAAGATCGTTCTGGGGATCAAACAATTGTGCAAGTCATATCGGACGTAAGCTAAGCGTCTATGATGATAACAGAGTTTCCTCATGAGTAGTCTTTGGCGATGGGTAGCTACAGAGGAATGGGTCACCTTTGAAAACTGTTTGTCTTTATCAAGTTCCAACAATAAGGCATTGATGTCGACGGAACTTTATTAAGAGAGATTCTCATGGATTCCCATGATCAGACTCCCTTAAGCTTGCCTCACATATTTTCGATGATAGTGCCTCTCAGGAGGTATACTAGCATTATCCTGGACCATGGTCCGCCACGAAAGTGACCAATCTCTGGACCTCAATTACTCGCCGGTACTCGCATTTGTAGTAGACTAACAGCGCGCGCGCAGGACCACAAGCGCCGATCGACCTCAACTCGCGTCCGCGGAGACTAGTGCTGAAACAGTGAAATTTCTTCCATAGGAAGTAATATGATAAGAGGCTCTTAAGCGGAGAGGAGCAGTTAGCATGAGAAATAATGCTAAGGTATGATATCGACTCATGAGCTCACGGAGTTCGATAGGCACTAATGCGGATGTACGAGTAGAGAGACAGTCAAGAATCCGATCGCGATTCAGAATAAGTTCTATACTGGACGGGGTACTGTATACTGAATCTATCAGAAATGAATCAGAGAGACGTGGAGTCAAAACTGCCAGCGCTGAATTATATCGAGACTCGAGAGGTGTAAGACTGAGTTGTAGGCCACTCAAACACCACTTCTAGAGACTACGAATATGGAAAAGAATTTGCTTCCGCGAAGTTCGGAGCACTAATGCTGGTAAGTCCGGCTTGTCGGAGTTCGGATCTGTCAGCGACACTCATCAGGAAAAGTGCAAAACTGCGATCACATCGCTTCGAGCGCGTTCACCCTCGAAAAAGGGGATAAGCGTGATTGAGCTCGTCCATATAGAGGGCGTGACAGGGTGCTAGAATGCCTCGATCAGCTCCATTCGACCAGATTTATACTGAATCACACCGGCGAAAAATAATAGATCATAATCGATTGTATATTCCAGTTGTAAACAGTACAAAATCACTACAATACTACTAACTGTGCTACGAGTATCGTGGTTAGAAGTCTAGCAGCGCATCTTCTTATCATTCTTACCTTTTCCTAAAGCTCTGTCGTCCTTGCACATCAAATACCGCGCTCCATCTTTGTCATCGCCATTTGAGGGCTCCTAACGTATAAGTGAGCATCGTAATCTTCGGAGGGGATGAAGGGATTTACAGCGATGAGATCCTTGACCAAAGTGAGACGACGATGCGCCGATCCAATGTTCACTATTCCACTACACCGATTGATGAGTTCTGAACCATGATAGCTTGCAGAATGATGACTTACGAGAGAACATAGTCTTGAGAGAGTGGGGTCGAGTTTTGCTAAACTGAAATCCTATGCATTGGTAAAGATACTGATGAATACGAGCCGGGATAGAGCAGAGTAAACCGTACCGTTGACGACGTATGTGAATAGGACAATCTTCATATACTCTGCTCTGGCTCGCACTGTATCGAATAATCGGCTATGAAAATTTGAGGACGGGGATGAAATCGCAGTTGAGAACTTTCTTGGAGAGAACGGCGAGTCCGCGATCAAGTGCAGGAGATCCCCAGTGCTCCCAACTCGGCATCTGACTCAGAGTTGATGTTCTGTACGCTGTATGTATAAGTATGTCGAGCTCTTGGATGTCCTAGGCAGCGATAGCGATGAAAGAAGACTTGAGGCGAGACTGACGTGGCGGTTGAAGACGAACATGTCACAACTAGTCACGGGCCTTGAGGTCAGCAATAAGAGCAAGTTGCGACGCACTCTCCTTCCCAGAGGTCCCTCCGGTCTGCCGCTGCGATATCACAGTACGGTAGAGTAGAATATACGGATTATTTGTCTGTGTTTATGTGATTGAGTTAAGCGAACGTTCAACGCGGCGACCGGAGGGAGCCTCTGGCGAAAAATGGCATCCGCCTCGCGCTCCGATGTCCCACGGCTCATTTTGGAAAGTCACGAATGTACGCGAGCGGAGACACAGTCGGGCAGAGTACTAGTGGAAAGTGTTACATGTATCTCCCGCCGTTCAAGTCAAAGGTACTACAGCAGTCAGATAAATTGTGGAAGATGAATGTGAGTTCTGATTAGATTGTGAATATTGGTTGTTTTTGTTTATTGTATAGATGTATCTCAGGCTTCTCTCGGAACGAAGTTGCTGCAAAGATCTAAACCGCTGTCACGAGAATACGATATTCGACGTCTGAAAACAAAACCTGAATCTGTGACATGACTTCCATGCCTCGAGCAACTCATACAACATGATGGAAAATATATAACATCATTCTTTTGCCAGTAAAAAATGCAGCCATGTATTCTGAATAACCGTACTTCCACATCATGGTATCCTAGTAGGCCATCCGTTTCTTTCATGATATGATAACGCAGCCAGAAAAAATGGATAGATATCTTTTCGTTGATTCTTGAACGGTGAGGAATATCTGTGACAGTGCGTTATGAAACATTCCAAAATGAGCCGTGGGACATCGGAGCGCGAGGCGGATGCCATTTTTCGCCAGAGGCTCCCTCCGGTCGCCGCGTTGAACGTTCGCTTAACTCAATCACATAAACACAGACAAATAATCCGTATATTCTACTCTACCGTACTGTGATATCGCAGCGGCAGACCGGAGGGACCTCTGGGAAGGAGAGTGGTTGCGACGCGGAAAACGTCTAAGTCGCGCTCCGAGCCCATTCGAGCCCGCCCCTCGGGATTCTAGCCCTTCCGAGCGCAATCACGGGGTCCCACGCGTGATTGCGTTTTTGCACTTTTCCTGATGAACGGACCCTGAGGTCCTCAAGCGTGCAAGACGAGACGAAAGATTGCCTTAGCCGATTAAACGAAGCATATCAGATGTATATCGTAAGCGACTATTTTAGTAGCAGAAGAGCTATGACACTGACGAGATCGCAGTTCGAATCCTCAATAGCTACGGACAACAAATTGACGACCGTCGTAAGAGGAATGGCCGCGTTATCGCTCAAGTTGGAGTCTCAACGAGCTATGACTATCGGCGAGCGAGGCAAGGTAAGAGAACAACTGTGTCATCTGTTCCGAAACGCTCAACAGGATTTATAGCTCGATATGGATCAACTAGACTTTGGGGAAGAAATTGCGAGAGTCGAGAAAAAGGCATACGTTCTTCGTATAGAGCATGGGAGGATGTTGAACTTGACCGGAGGACGAAAGGCCGTTATCTTGCGAAGATTTGAGATGAAGCCTGAGGTGGAAGACCAAGATTCGGGCCTGGAAGAGTTCAAGAAGGAGGTCGAGTTCCGTGGAGATCTCTTGTGAGGGTTCTGCTATCGACACCTGGTACCCGTATTCTGACCAATTGCATCCAGAAATCGACATTTTGCCAGGATGCTTGGGGTTGCAAGTTCAAACACGGGGAGAACAAAGATGATTGTGGTCGAGGCCGGTACGTCGAATGTCATTGCGAAAAGGCTCGAACTCAACGTCACTGCAGGCACCATTTCCGCTTACGATTACGTCCAACATCTTTCCGGTCTCGAGTATCCGCTTGAGTATTCACGAATTGTGAGAATTGGGCTTCTGGCGTCTATGGAGAGCTAACAGAGACGTAGATGTGTGAGTTCGTGGTATGACATGTCCAGTGAACCGGCTACTCGACGATTGATAGATGGCAGGCAGGATACAGATACCTTTGGGAACACAGAGGGTCTTGGAGAGGAGGGGTGAGTCTGTCTCATATATAGGACATGCAGCCGGTGACGGAGTTCATCAGTACCATGAACTTCTGTTGAGTGCAAAGGAGAAACGGTTGTGCATTGGAGGATTGGGGAGAATAGATGGTCAGTGGGAGGATTCAGGGTGGCGGATGGAGGAAGCATCCCTTAGGGTAAGTGAGCCTCGACTTGAAAGACTGAGCGCTGATGGAGGCACAGTTGAGGAACGGGAACGGTGAGTCAATTTCTGTTGCGAGTGAACGCTTTCTCAGTCAACGCAGATTGGAGTGGGGGAGGGAGCAGGTCCTTTGAAGAAAATGCAGATGAATTCGAGCGAGTGAGGGAGGCAGTGACAAAGTGGAATGAAGAGAAGACGGAGGAGAACGCGCATGATCTGTTTGATTGGCTGTCGTGGTGGAGCGGTTCGAGTGAGTTTACGCAAAGAACAGAGAATTCACCTTCAGTTGGCGAAATTGGGTGGAGAGAGGGAAATGTCTGGCATCCGGTTCCTCTTGTCCACCAAGTCCCACTTTCACGGTTGCCAGAATATGACATTGCTGCTTCTCAATGGCGCGACGGAGAGTGGGATATGATTGCAGGAACACAGATCGGTGGATACTCAAGGTCAAACTCTCGATTCTCTAGATTCGGCCACTCAATCATTGTAGATGGTCAACCGACATCTCTTCCGGAGAGGAAATCAATATCCGCACAATCGTCCGCTCGTATCGCACAAATGAGATTCTTGACTTCTTTTATGGATCTGTCCTGTCACTCGCTAAGGTTGTTGGGGTTGATGTTTGTTCGCTTCAACTGGGTTAGTATTCCTTTCTTCACAATCTCATCTACTGACTACTTGCAGTGTCTCAATTGGTCCTGGTAGCTGACGCTTCTCTCGCGACCTCCGATGAACAGACCTCAACCGTCTACTACTTTGCCTATCCCCCCAACCCCAATGGATCTGTGTCGGATCCGCCCGGCTTTTGGTCTTTCTCTCCCTATCCTTACTTTTCAGATCAACATCTCCAAGCTGATGCGGCAGAAGTCCGATTCCACGTGTACGTTCCAAAATGTGCCTCCTGCTTTGATGGCTAATGCCAATGCAGAGAACCATTTGTCCACTACCAAAGAGCCAACGACCGCATCCTCCCACTCCTTCAGGATCTTGATTCGCACGGTTTCCTTCCCATCCCTGACATCACCTATACATCCGAATCACCATTTGCATCCATCCGCGAAGTCACTAGCCAACAAGCTCTTGAATCAACCATCGCACTCTGCGGCAAGAAACGCCAAGGAAAGAATTTCTTTTCGATATTCAGCAAGAAAAGAAAAGTCTCAAATCTTTGAAGGTCGAGGACCCTCAATCCCTATGCGCTTATTATCCTTGAACGTCCCCCTATATCACTGCGATTGGACGACGTCAAATTTGCTCGGCTCTGCAACAGTGGATGCGAAGGACTTTGTTTTGGTCTTTATCTGATATATCTGCAATCGCGATACTTCTAGTGCTCAAAGACAATGATGTTATGAGCTTGGTCGCACTGACCAACTTGGACTTTGTAGAGTAACTAGAGTTTCTCCCGAGGTTTCTCCAGAGCCCGTACTCGCGAAAAGCGTCTCAGGGTTTCAGTCATGCCTGATATGTACTAGCAGGATGGTTGAGCGATGTATTATACTACGAAGACTTCACGCATTTGGATTCTCAATTTCATCTCTTCTTATTGTTTCAATGTACTGGCCATGTTTTGGCAGACTTCGTCAACGCCCCGGAGGATGCTTGGTCAGCGTTCTTCTAGACCTGACCCACGGTCATGCAACTGTCAATGTAAAAACCGTCCATCACTCATTGAAGCGCTTCAACGACTCTCCTCTCTAACTGTTGGTTAAGATCGCGTAGCGCTCATCTCGAAATTGGATGATCAATTTGGATCCAGGTCGTAGAAATCTCAGGCAGCTGTCGCGGGTTCATAGTCTTCCATAAACAACTCGGATACCTTCATTCAATCATGGGGACTCTATGTTTGAGACGATGAAGATCATTCGAGAGCTCTAGGATCGGCCGTAATGAAGATACCATTGTTCAAGACTCGAGAGTCCGAGTCGGGGTATCCAGACTGGGTTTCGTCGCGCAAATTAACCGAGTCTACATCGAGCTTTTCAGGAATTATTTAAGCTGGTCGAGGAGGTACAGTAAGCTTAGTGCTGATCGAATGTCCATCTGGTTGGCCTATCTTCACCGACCTCATCTTACTCAATATTATATTCTTGGGTTTTTAGCGGCTCTCCCTGCTTCTGAAAGCGCGTCGTTTTCGTCCGAAGCTTATAAGTATGTGAGGTTCTGTTGACTGAGAGTGTTTCAGACGTGTCGCTTGAGGCTCTGAGTTGATTCTGAACGTTCTGGGAGATGAGGTAAGTAAGATGTCCTCACGCGTCTGATACTCAAGAACTGGCCAGCTGGAGTGAGACGCAGGTAAACAGATGTGATAATAAATCTTCAGCCTCTTGAAGAACATAATTATCTATAAAAAGATCAGTCTGCCAGCAAATCGCAAAAATCGGATACCTGGTGTTCAATGGTGTAGCAGAGGGTTCGGCTTTCGCCGAGTCTTCCTTCGGACCGAGCCTCTCCTCTTTGCCGCCATGTCGTCCACCGCCAACGCCATCCGCAACAAGAGTCGCAACCCCAGGCCACCATCGGCGATGATACATCGACACCCCATCTCGTCTTTTCGCAAGTGCCACCGCTGTGCTAGATAGGGGCTTTCAAGACACTGCCTCGGTGTCTCTGAAGGTGCAACTACCATGCCCCAACCCCGTTCTCCAGTCTTAAATCGCTTTCTCCTTGACATAGACCTGAACTCTTCCTCTCTTCCACCACCTCTCCCTCTATCATCTCGATGCCTCTCTCCGCGGACGTCAATGCGAGTCTGCTTAGAACCCTTAAGATTGTCCAAAGTCTGGGTGAAGCTGTACCTCACGGTGGCGTCTTGAAAGCTATCGCGGGGATTGGGATCACGATTCTGGAGACTGTGGAAGTTGGTTCCTTTTTTATCTTGATAGCACAGACCGATGCTGATATATTGTTCGAAAAGAGAGTTCGACTTAACAAGAAGGAGTGTGCCGATATTGCCAGGCGTGCTGTTGAGCATATATGGGCTCTCGAGCGATTAGACAAGGATGAAGAATTGTCTGAGGATCTCGCAGAAAGGCTTGAGCGCTATCACCGGTACGTATTGCTATTCTCGCTTTCCGCTGCTTCCAAATCGCTAACAGTAGCCGCAGAGTTTTGGAAGATGTTTCGAGGACGGTCGAACGAATAGGATCGACTTCGAAAAGAAAGAGTATTCTCAGATCGACAAGTGTGCAAGAAGAAACGAGAGATTGTCTTGACAAGCTGAATGAAGCATATCAGATGTATATAGTAAGTCATTTCAGTCATCGAAAGGAGACTGCATTAACTAATTGACTATATAGTTCCAATCCTCGATCGCTGCTGATAGTAAGCTGACAACGCTCGTCAATGGGATGCAGTCCCTTTCTCTAAGATTGGACTTACAATCGTCTCTGAGACCAGGAGAGTCAGATGAGGTACGACTATCTCGATCTTCATATTTAGCTTTATATTGACCATTCTCCTCAGATACCTCTCCGTCACATAGAATTTGGCGAAGAGATCACGCGGGTCGACAAGAGGAATTATGTTCTTCGTGTAGAGCATGGAAAAATGTTGGAAATCATGGGGAGACAAACGCGCGTTATCTTGCGCAGGTTTGAGGCTAAGCGTGAGGTGGAAGACGATGATATCCGTGTGGAGGAATTCAAAAAGGAGGTCGAACTTCGTCATGATATCTTGTGAGCATCACTCTATCATTTTAGTGCGAATTTGTCTAACAATTTGACTTGGCAGAAATCAATATGTCGCTAGAATGCTCGGCATCGCTTCCTCAAGCACCGGGAGAACGAAGATAATTGTGATAGAAGCCGGTAAGTCAGTTAATCCACGAAGAGGCTGGATCTCATCGCGATTGAAGGCACCATCTCCGCATATCATTACCTTCAAAGTTTGTCCGGTTTTTGGTACCTTCAAGAGCATTCCCGAATTGTGAGTATCGCTCTTGTGGCGTCTCTGTAAAGTTGACAAAGAAATAGATGTGTGAGTTTGTGGTGCGTAACGTTTGGTGCACCTTTAAGTCAGCAATCAATAGATCGCAGGCAGGATACAGATTTCTTCGGGAGCATGGAGGGTCTTGGAGAGGAGGGGTGAGTATTCCGAGTAGATGAGAGCAGCATTTGGTGACGGGCTGAGCAGTATCAGGATGTTTTGCTGAGTGCAAAGAATAAACGGTTGTGTGTGGGAGGATTGGGAAGGATGGACAGTCGGTGGGAGGATTCAGGATGGCGAATGGACGAGGCGTTCTATAGGGTGAGCAAAAACCTCGACTGCAAAAACTAAGCAGCGCTGATGGAGGAACAGTTAAGGGAAGGAGACAGTGAGTTGAATTATGTGGCCAAAAGATACTTGCTCACTCATCGCAGATGGGCATGGTGGAGAGAACGTCTCTTTCTCAGAATATGCCAATGATTTCGAGCGAGTGAGGGAGTCAGCGAGAAAGTGGGGCGAAGAGACAACAAAGGAGAATGCACGAGATCTGTGGAATGAGCTAGGCTGGTGGAGCGGATGGAGTGAGATTGAGCAAAGAACAGAGAGTTCGCCATCTGTCGGTGAAATTGGATGGAGAGACGGAAATCTCTGGCATCCGATTCCTCTCGTCCATCTCTTTCCACTTGCACTGCCACTAGATTATGCCATGAATGCTCATCGATGTGATGGGGAACAAGAACCGATCATGGGAATGCAGATAGGAGGATTCACAAGGTCAGACTGTTGATTTCCCCGATCTGGTGACTAAGTTACCGCAGATGGTCGATCGACGTTTGTCCCGGAGAGAAAATCGATTTCCGCACGCGTGTCTGCTCGTATCGCACAGGAGAAGTCGCCGATTTCTTTGCTGCATCTGCACTATCACTCGCACGAGATTTTGGCGTCGAAGTCCCCTCGCTTCGCTTAGGTCAGTTTCCTCTGTTTGAAATATCGTATACTGACTGTCTGTAGTATCTCGCACCAGCATCTATGTCTATGCTTCTTTCATGTCATCAGAGAACCAGTTCTGTAGGGTTCACTACTTCGCGTATCCACCTAATTCCGACGGTTCTGTGCCTGATCCGCCAGGCTTCTGGTCATCCTCTCCCAATCCTCTTTGTTCCG
This sequence comes from Sistotremastrum niveocremeum HHB9708, assembly GCA_001630475.1. NCBI lineage: Eukaryota > Fungi > Basidiomycota > Agaricomycetes > Sistotremastrales > Sistotremastraceae > Sertulicium > Sertulicium niveocremeum. The sequence goes on along the minus strand of KV419405.1, from coordinate 209,216 downwards.
AACAATACTTTGAAGCTGACGCCGCGAGCGTCCGTTATCGCACGCGAGTATAATCATCTCCCGATTTGACTTGATGGCTGACGCGCTTTCAGTGATTCGTCTATTCACTATGACAGGATCGATAGCCGTGTCCTTTCAATCCTTCAAAATCTCGAGTCACACGGCTTCCTTCCTGTCCGGGACATCACCTATACATCCAACCCGCTATTCGCGTCCATCTGCGAAGTCACCGGCCGACAAGCTCGTGAATCCACCTTCGCACCCCGTGGCAGAAAACGATTTCGCGGAATGATCCGTTCTGCATTCATCAAGGAAAGGAAGATGTCACACTCGTGAACTGTACATACATCGCCTTCAAGTTGTCCCTGTTTGGCTTCCCTGCCTGCGGCAGGCAAATCTGCCAGTGAATCATGTTTGTATTGCCAACGTTCAAGTCTTTATATGTCTCTGGAGTGAGCTGGATACGATAAGGATGCCACTCCTATCGATTGCGTACGGCTGCATTCCTTTTTCGTATGACAGGATATCGTCAAGTTGTTTATCAAGTTGTTCATGCTTTACTTCGCTATAGTACTGTGTTGTCTGAACTCGATGCCATGAGATGCAACACCAGAGTCTTCATGATCAACCTCATCCACGCATCTACAGTACCCTGACGGGATCCGAACACGTTTAATCTGAAAGATGTGTTTGGGAATGTACCGGGTCTTCGAGGATAAAATCAGCAAGTACATGTATCACGCATCAAAAACGCGTCGCCATGTCATGCGTTGGAGGATAGTCGCGGGTCGTCCTAAGACTGCGTTCAGTGGGCCCATCGCCCAAGATCTTGAACGATTCTCAAAGCAAGGTTCGGCCAGAATGGAGGACATAGGATCAGTGGTATCCCAGTTTCGCGGTGCAGCCTAAGAGACGAGAAGTCAAGGGATACATGAGGAGTTTTTCTACGAAGATGGCTGCTTTAGACGGGTCTCAGAAACCGTTGAAGAGTTTTGACGTGAAATGAGAATGAGCGCGGGTGGTGTGCTGGATTGGCAGAGTAGAGGACTCCAGTGCATGATTCCAATTTGATGGTTTTCTCGCTTGATTTGATAGTGAAAGAATTGAGATGGAAAAGCAGATCTGAACAGGACAATCTGCCTCGTCGCCGTCGATGTCGAGCTCGAGGTGATTCGGAATCGGCCTTCGGATGATTTTGCTCAGGCTGCCATCTGCCAGTGCTTCCGTCTTCCTCTCAAACCTCTTCTCGATAGCTACAGCACGAGTCGGACGACGGCGACGATCCACATCCCGCCCTACAAAACGATCAAAAAAAATCCAGCCCACCTCCCCTCAACAACATGAACAGTCGAGGGAGAAATTCGAGTAACTGAGACGCCGACACCCACGAGATTGATATATCAACTTGAATTGCGATGTGGCACAACATCCAACATCATATGAAATGCCGTTACCATCTTCACAGCCCTCTATCGATTTCTTCTCCTCTCCTTCTCCACCTACTTCGACCATGCCACTCCTCAATCTCCATTTCTCAAGGAAACACATCCCAAAAGACTCTGTACCCACTCTTATCAATGCCCTGAAACTTCTGGAAGGTATCGGGGAGGCGATTCCAGTGGGTGGAGGAGTTGTGAAGGCTATTGCCAAAATTGGAATAACGCTGCTCGAGGTCAGCGAGGTATGTCGTTGAATTGCTCGAATTTGAAAACTTGCTGATTATGGAACGTCGTAACTCAGAAAGCTGGAGCGGCCAGCACAGAATGTCTCGACATAGCTGAACGTACAGCACGTAATATCCTAAGCATCAACTCTAAACTCACACTCGGTGAACCTATATCGGAGGATCTCCGAGAGAGACTGGAGGAATACCACCGGTCTTTCATTTCACGTTTGGCATGTACTTCTTGCGCTGATTCATATTCAGCTCTCTGAAAGAAGTTTCAGAGTCTGTTAAAGAGCTCTGCGTTACATCGAAGGCGAGACGGGTCTTCACTGCGAGTAGCATGCAGGAAGAGATAAGGGACCTGGGGAACAAGCTCAACGACGCTTACCAGACTTATATCGTATGTTCACTGCTTCTCCTTATTTTTTCAATTGACTGATGTAAATCTCAGTTTAAATCATCGATCGCTGCTGATTCCAAGATGACCGCGGTTATGAGGGGAATGAACGCGCTCTCTGCCAATCACAACTTGCACTTGATTTCGCGGCCAGGCGAACCAGATGAGGTATGGCTTCCTGAAAGCATTTCATGCCTCGATGTTGAACCATCTATCGAGATTCCAATGCGCTTCATCGAATTTGGCGAAGAGATTGCTTGCGTCAACAAGAAGACTCATACCTTTCGTGTGGAAAAAGGATCCATCTTGGACATTACAGGAAATCGACGGGCAGTTATCTTGCGGAGGTTTGAGGTGAAGCCTGGGGCGGGAGATCGAGATCGTGGCCTGGAAGAATTCAAGAAAGAGGTTGAGCTTCGTGTCGATCTCTTGTGAGGTTTCTGTTCTCGACTGCAGGTAACCGTATTCTGACCAAGCACACCTCAGAAATCGACATTTTGCCAAGATGCTTGGGGTTGCAGGTTCGAGTACGGGGAGAACGAAGATGATTGTGATAGAAGCCGGTACGTCCAGTGATCTACGATGTGGACAAAATTGAACGTAGCCGAAGACACCATTGCAGCCTACGATTACCTCCAGAGTCTGTCCGGTCTTGAATACTTTCTCGAGCATACGCGAATTGTGAGTGCTGTGCTGTTCTTTCGCCCTCTGTGTAGAGCTGACAAGGAAGTAGATGTGTGAATTTGTGGTGCGTCACGGTCCGTGGATCGTGTACTTAGTGATTGATGGACGGCAGGCAGGATACAGATTTCTTCGGGAACACAGAGGGTCGTGGAGAGGAGGGGTGAGCAGTCTGAATATATGACCAGCATTTACTGACGGGGCGGAGCAGTATCGAGATGTGCTCCTGAGTGCGAAGGATAAGCGCTTGTGTATGGGAGGGTTGGGGACAATGGACGGACGGTGGGAGGATTCGGGGCGGCGGATGGACGAAGCATTCTGGAGGGTGAGTGATCCTCGAGTGCGAAGACTAAGCGCTGACGGAGGAATAGTTGAAGGACGGGTATGGTGAGTCAGATTTCGCTGCGAGGGGATGCATTCTCAGTCATCCCAGATTCGTCTATGAAAGGGAACTGGACATTTGAATTCTATGCAGATTTCTTCGAGCAATTGAGAGACTCAGTGAGAAATTGGAGTGAAGAGAAAACAAAGGAGAATGCGCGAAATCTGTGGATCTATTTATGGCAATGGAGCAAAACAGGTCACATCGAGCGAGAAACAGTGAATTCGCCGACTGTCGGTGAAATAGGGTGGATCGAAGGAAATGTGTGGCACCCGATTCCTCTTGTCCATCAATTTCCACTTGCACAGCCACTGCAGTATGACACCGATGCTGGCCGATGGCGCGATGAAGAGTGGGAGATGATCGAGGGAACGCGGATCGGAGGATTCACCAGGTCAGCCTTGTGAGTTTCTCGATTTGGTTACTCACTCGCCGCAGATGGTCGATCAACGTCTCTCCCGGAGAGGAAATTAATCTCCGTACGATCGTCCGCTCGTCTTGTACAATTGACATCGACTTTTTGCTTCGATCCGCGCTGTCATTCGCACGAAAATTCAGGGTCGACGCTCGTTCGCTCCGCCTGGGTCAGTCTTACCTATTCTACAATCTCATATACCGACTGTTTGCAGTGTCACGCATGGATTATTGGGTCTATTCTTCTCTCACGATACCGGAGGCTCATCCTTCAACTGTGTACTACTTCGCCTATCCGCTCAATCTTACCGATGCCGTCTTTGTTCCGCCTGGCTTCTGGTCTTTCTCCCCCAATCCTCTTTGCTTTGATGGATACCTCCGGGCTGATGACGCGAAAGTTAGCTTTTACATGTGAGCACCCAAATTTTCCCGTCTTATCTGATGCTCATGCACATCCAGCGAGCCGATCATCGTATATCAAAGGATCAACTCCCGCTTCCTCCCTCTCCTCTTAGATCTTAAGTCTCGAGGATTCAATCCCACTCCTGCCTTCGCCTATGCATCCAATCCACCGTTTGCATCCATCACCGGAATGACCGACAGACAGACCACCGAATCAACCACCGCGAAGCGTTCCAAGAAGCGATTCGTCGATGCCCTCCTTTCTGCATTCACCAAGAAAATGAAGATGTCGCAATCTTGAAGCCACTCAGCGGAGCCTAGCCGCTTTTCTAACCACGTTTCGTAGTCTTTCGTTTGGTCTTCTTTACACTTCCGACTCTTGGAGCTACACATTGACCCCTGAAAGATCGGCGTGATGTAGAGTTCTTCTTGTTGGTGTCGCTTTCCTTCATCGCTGGCGAGTTTGACCGTTTCGAATGAATGTGTACTTGCGCAGTGCATGCGTTTGAGGCCAAGCTCTCTGTAATATTCCATGGATATTTCTAAATCGTGTCGTGTGTAGTCCACTTTCTCAATGTACTGGAATTGCTTCGCTCCGTGGATTGATGATCAGATACTGTATGGTCCCTTAGCAAGCCGTTCTCGCTGTTTCGAACGAGTCAGAGTATCCGAGGCTACGAAGCTTGCCGTGAGTTTCAACAGAGTTCGATTATACTCGCCATTTCGAACCCAGATGGCATTCGTTGCTGCCCTCCAGAATTTTCAGAATGACAAGTATGAGACAACGAGAAGGACTCGGTCAGGCGATGAGATTGAGCTATTCGTTGCCAGTGATATTTATCGCGTCGATTTTTGCTTTCAAGCCACAAGATGATTTCTAGACATGAGTCTCGTTCGACGATGAGTGCTATGCAAGTAATAAGTAAACTTGACCAGAATCAAGTGCGGCATTGCTTTTTACTGGTTCGCAGATCATCTGCCAGCTCTGCAATCAGCAGTATCACAATCCAAGCATGAACGGGTTATACTAAGTAGCTCTCAATTGTTTGATAAGAATCTGATTTCCATGAAGTCTCCCGTCTTCCAGTCCCAAAGAGAGTGTCATTTGCGTCTCGAGATTGAATGTACGATCCACGTACGCTGAGGAGCTCTAAGACGCGTCGTTCGAGGCCCTGAGTCGAATCTGAAGATGCACGAAGACGGGAAAATGGAGATGACGTCACGCGATTTTCACTGAAAGTCCATGCTAAATTGCAAACCAGTCTGATAGTCGTACGAGACGAACCTCAACATACGAAGATCTTTTAGATGTTTCTGGGAGATATAGTCGAGGGCGAAAAGGAATGTCGTTGCCAGATCGCAGCGGACGGCACAGAGAGCACTCGGTCTTCCGGTCTTACGACCGAGCCTCTCTTCCTCGCCGCCATGTCGTCCACTGCCAATGCCATCCGCAACAACACTCTCAGCCCACCGTCGGCGATGCTACATTCACATCTCATCTCGTGTCTCCGCGAATGTTACCGCTGTGCTAAATAGGAGGCTCTGAGAACACCGCCTCGGCGTCTTTGAAGGTACGTCTACCATGCATCCACTCATTTTTATATTTTTAAAGCTCATTTTCATTCCCACAGCCTATCTCCCACCCTCTCATTCCCTCTCTCCCTCCCCTCCTCCTCTAGACCGATGCCTCTGGCTGCTGATGTCAACGCAAATCTCCTCAAGAGCCTCAAAATTGTGCAGAGTCTTGGTGAGGCCGTGCCTCATGGCGGGATTCTCAAGGCTGTGGCCGGCGTGGGCATCACGATCTTAGAGACTGCCGATGTTCGTTCTCATTCTTCTCATACCGTTCCCTGATTAACTAGAATCGGACAGCGAGTTCGACAAAACAAGGAAGAATGCGCAGACATAGCGCATCGTGCCGCGGAACACATTGCAGTGCTCAAGCGATTGGACGAAGACGAAGAGCTATCCGACGATCTAATCGAGCGTCTCGAACGCTATCACGCGTAAGTTTGACGTTCATCTTTCTGAATGATTACTCATCAGTGGTCGGCGCAGAATTCTCAAGGATGTTCTGGAGAAGGTCATGCGTCTAGGTAGCGAGTCGAAATGGAAGCGAACGCTCAGAGCTTCGAGCGTGCAAGACGAGACCAAAGATTGTCTCAATCGATTAAACGAGGCATATCAGATGTATATTGTAAGCCTAGCTGCGAGTGCAGAAATTTCGGGTATTGACAAATTCTTAGTTCGAATCCTCGATAGCTGTCGATACCAAATTAACAACAATCGAAAGAGGGGTTAACGCTCTGTCGTCAAGGTTGGAAGCGCAGATGACCATGGGTTCCGGTGAAACAAATGAGGTACGCACATATTCAAGTGCTCTAACCGCTCAATAACTCCAACTATTTCAAGATTCCCATACGTCAAATAGACTTTGGTGGAGAGATCAGCCGAATCGAAAGAAAGACGCATATTTTCAAGATGGAGCACGGTCAAATGCGAGACTTTACGGGAAAACGAAGGGCTGTTATCTTGAGGAGGTTCGAGGTGAAGCCTGAGGTAGAGGATAAAGATCGAGGCTTGGAGGAATTCAAGAAAGAGCTTGAACTCCGAGGTGATCTCTTGTGAGTGTTGTCCTCCTATTCTGGATTGTGCTGTTACGAACGAACTTGACAGTTTGATTCTCAGGAATCGACACATAGCAAGAATGCTTGGCATCGCGAGTTCGGATACTGGGAGAACAAAGATGATCGTGGTCGAGGCTGGTGAGTTCGTTGTTCTGCGAAGAGATCCAAACTCATCGATGCCGAAGGCACCATCTCCGCGTACGATTACCTCCAACTCCTGTCTGGTCTTGAGTATTTTCAGGAGCATTCGCGAATTGTGCGCATCACTTTCTTGGTGTCCATGTTGAGCTAATAAGGGAGTAGATGTGTGAATTTTTGGTGCGTGATTTTCAGTAGAGCGTCTACTCAGTGATTAGAAATGGATGGCAGGCAGGTTACAGATTTCTTCGGGAACACAGAGGGTCGTGGAGAGGAGGAGTGAGTGTTTTGAATATCAGAGAGAAGCGACCATTGATGGAGTTGACCAGTATCGGGATGTTCTGCTGAGTGCAAAGGACAAGCGGTTGTGTATGGGAGGATTGGGGAGAATGGATGGTCAATGGGAGGATTCAGGGTGGCGGATCAATGAAGCATTTAACAGGGTGAGTGATACTGGACTGTGATTATTAAGCGCTGATGGAGGCACAGTTGAGGAACGGGAACGGTGAGTCAAATTTCGGTGCGAGGGCACACTATCTCAATCAACACAGATCGGACTGCGGCAGGGAACGCGTCTTTTGAGGAAAATGCAAATGAGTTCGAGCGAATGAGGGAATCAGTGACAAACTGGAGTGAAGAGAAAACAAGAGAGAATGCGCGAAATCTGTGGAATCGGCTGTGGTGGAGCGGAACGAGTGAGTTCGAGTATGGAACAGAGAATTCGCGGTCTGTTGGTGAAATTCAGTGGAGAGACGGAAATGTCTGGCATCCGATTCCTCTTGTCCATCACTTCCCACTTGCACTTCCCCCAGAATATTCCACCACTGCTTCTCGATTGCGTGACGGAGAGTGGGAGACAATCGTGGGAACGCAGATCAAAGGATTCACAAGGTCAGACTGTCGATTTTCTTGGTTTGGTCACTCAATTGCCGCAGATGGTCGATCGACGTGTCTCCAGGACAGGAAATCGAGATCCGCACGTATGTCGATTCGTATCGCACAGAAGGCATCTCGGACTTCTTTTATGGATTTGCGCTGTCACTTGCTCGCGATTCTGGGGTCGATGTCCGTTCCCTCCGCCTAGGTCAGTCTTGTCCTGTCCTAGATCCCATTTACTGACTGCTTCTAGTGTATCGCACGGGTTTCGATGTTCATGCTTCTCTCACGATCTTCAATGAACAGACCTCCGCTGTCTACTACTTTGCCTATTCACCACAGTCGGACGGTTCTGAGCCTGATCCTCCCGGCTTCTGGTCGCTCTGTTTCCATCCACACTGCTCCGATTTCCGCCTCCATGTTGATGCCGCGCAAGTCGGCTTTCACGTGTAAGTCCCAAAACATGCCTTTTGCTTCAATGACTAATGCCGATTCAGAGAACCATTCGTTCAGTATCAAAGGATCAATAACCATGCCGTCGCTCTCCTCCAGGATCTCGAGTCACACGGCTTCCTCCCCGTCCCTGACATCATTTATGCATCCGACCCTCCGTTTGCCACCATCAGCGAAGACTTCGATCAGCCACTCCCTGAATCGAGCATCGAACCCCGCGGCAAGAAACGTCATGCAAAGAATCTGTTCTCGATATTCAGCAAGAAGAGAAAAGTCTCAAATCCTTGAAGGGTGAAAACCATTGTCCGTATTCGACTCTCTTTCACCGTCCTCCTATCTCACTGCGACGGAAAGGTCATACAGTTGGGCTCGGCCCTGCAAAAGTAGCAGCCAATTGCTATGCTTCGCCTTTGGTTTCCATATACTTGCGACTCCAGGACTCCATGTTGGCTATTGAGAGCAGCTTGGTGGCATCGACCCTGTTTTCATGATTTTATCAGGATCGGCAATGTCTCAACTTGTATTCATTTAGCGTTTCTTTGAGCATCTCATTTCATGCTTTCCGCTGTGCCTGACCTGTAGAGTAGTTGTTCGACAAATTTGAACTACGAACACTCCATGAATTATCGTTCTCAATTTCTCTTGTAATTGACGCCATATTGATTTGAGCAGACTTCGCCGCATTTGCTTCGTCCAGTCCTAGCGACTGCTTTGTCAGCGTTTCGCTCCACTGGATCAACCCCACGCAGCTATCAACGCACGAACATCCGTCAACCCTCAAGCTCTCGACCAAATTTCTGCTCAATCCTCATACGAAACCTGCGAGATAGGCAGCACCGAAGATTTGATCCTCAAGACTCGAAAATTCAAGTCAGGAGTGCACTGCATAGCTAGGGGTGGCGTCATCGTTCGAAAGAGCATGTATGTCGAGGTGCGTCTTGCTCTTACGGTTTCTTTGTCTGCAATATACTGATCAATGGCATGCTTACAGTCAAGCTGTCAGTATCTCTTCTCGGTGAATTAAACCATCGACAGGTTGAACGGCTTGAAGAGGATGTCACTATATACTCAGAGTTGAGCTCTACGGATTGGCCTAAAGCCTCGAATGTGTGATATCCCGAGGCTCAAAGACGATTTTAAAAGCTTTATAGAGATGTACTGAACGCGGCTTCAAAGTTTGCGAGCTGACTCGTGAGTTCTTGAGTCTGACGCAACTCTCAGGCTGATTCAAATGACGTTTCTGGATGATCGGCTTCCAGAACTCTTACGATACTTTTAGACCATCAAGAACAGAACGTTCACGTCTTGCTATCGACATCGGGTAGATCGACGAAAAGGAAAGGGGCTGCACCTCAGTCTACTGCACCCTGGGGTGCTCGGCCTCGATCTGATTAGCCTTCCGTGGGTTTCCAGCTTCATAAATGCTCCCTGATGGCATTTTTATGGAATTTTGAGTCCCCTTTTGGATTCTTGGTTCTGAGTCGATTCTTTCTATTCGTCCGAAACCCCGATTTTATTTTTGAAGGGGCTTCCCGTTCGACTGGTTCGGAGGAGCTAATTTACCATCTAAGGAAGATAGAGGGATCGCTCTCAGCATTCTTTCATCGACATTGAAGATCTCGTAAGAATTCGGCGAAACTATCATGCATCAGGACCCGCTCAGCATATCTTGACGGAACCATCAAAACTCGTGAGCATTGGATCTCAACATCAAACGAACGGGCCTGCCATCACACGGTCAGCGCTTGACTAGTGTCTCGTTGCGCAGATTCTCCGAGCTTACATTAATATCGTTAAGATTTGTTGGCGCTGATTGAGGAGGGAAGCTTGGCGCCGAGCGAATGTCGATCTGCTTAGCCTATCTTCAACGACCTCGTCTTAAGTTACTCAAATGTGACATCCTTGCCGTTCCTTGGATTTCCGCTGTTCTCCCTGCATCTGAAAGCGCGTCATTTTCGTCCTGAAGCTTATATGTGAGTCTGAAGTGAATGAGACAGTTCTCGACGCGTTGCTTGAGGCTCTGACTCCATTCTGAATTTATGGAAGATGAAGAAAGTAAGATGACGTCACGCGTCCATCTTGATTTTGAGCGAAAGAGCAGAGAGTTCTCGAGAAGTTTACTTGGAACGAATCACAGAATATTTCAGCTTGAGTCTCTGAATGAATGTAATTGTCTGCGAGAACAAATGTTCTGCCAGAAAAGCTCATCGACAGTGTGAACAGAGCGTTCGGTCTTCCGGTCTTACGACCGAGCCTCTTCTTCTCGCCGCCATGTCGTCCACCACCTACAAGACCCGCTACACCACTATCAACCCACCGTCGACAATGCAGCGCAGGCTTTGTATCTCGCCTTTCCAGAAAAGCCACCGCGATCTTAGTTAGGGGCTTTCACACCGCCTCGGCGTCTCTGAAGGTATCATCACCATGCATCCACCACGTTCCTCAGTATATATCCCTCTCTCATTCACACAGCCTCCTCTAAGTCTCAGTCCTCCTCTCCTCGATGCGCCTCTCAGCGGATACGACGTCCAACCTCCTCAAAGGATTGAAGGCTTTACAGAGTGCTGGAGAAGCTATTCCTGCGCCGGCGGGTGGGATTGTCAAGTGTGTCGCAGGGGTGGGGATTACACTGATAGAGACTGCGGAGGTCGGTCTGCTTCAATTTTATATTTCTTAAATTTGTCAACTCATATCGAAATAGCGAGTCAGGGTGAACAAAGAGGAGTGCAGTGACATCGCAAGACGTGCTGCTGAGCAGATCTTGGTTTTGAAGTCGTGGCTGGATCATGAAGAAGGATCGGAGGAGCCTCTGTCTGATGATTTGAGAGATCGCCTTGAGCGTTATCTGGAGTGAGTGCTATCCTTTCTTCGATATCGAAGCACGCCATTGATTCTTGATTGATATTTCGTAGAGTCTTGACCGGCGTTTCGACAACGGTTGAGCGACTTGGAAATGAACTGGGACGGAAGCGCATTTTCAAAACAGCGAGCATACAAGATGAGACGAGGGATTGTCTGAACAGACTGAACGAAGCGTATCAGATGTACATGGCACGTATATTTTCCTGGACTACATCAGACAGCGCATTGATCAGCGACCAGTTTCAATTCTCGTTAGCTGCGGATACCAAGTTGACGAAAATACTGAAACGGATGGAGGTCATGTCTTTGAGTGCGGACTCTACATTACCCGCTGACCCAGAAGAACCCGATGAGGTGGGTATGCACGTGAACGATAACGCGAAGCTAGAAGCTGATATACCTCGACAGATTCGCCGGATACCAACCGAAGACATTACATTCCTCGAAGAAATTAGCTGTCAGAAAATGAAGGGATATACCGTTCGCTTCGGGAAAGCCCAAATGGTTGATCGGGCTGGACAAGAGAGAGCTGTTATAGTCAAGAAGTTTCAAACGATGGATGTGTGCGAAGACAGAGCTCGGGATGCATTTGACAGAGAGATTGAACTACGGCGGGACTTACTGTGAGTCATGCACTTATATCATAAATTCGATCTTTAACAATGTCTGGCCTCTATAAAGCCATGCTTCGTTCGCCAGGATGCTTGGTGTTTCCATCGCTAGCCGGAGAACGAAGATGATTCTGATTGAGGCTGGTACGTCCAGTGATTTTACTAGATGACTGAAACTCAGTGTGACCAAAGGTACCATTGCCGCATTCGATTACCTCCAAAATTTGCCAGGTCTGGAATATTTCCTTGAACAGACGCGAATTGTGAGCATCCCTTTTTCTGCGTCTGCGGAGAGCTGAGAAAGAAGTAGATGTGTGAATGTGTGGTGTGTGCTGTCCAGTGGACCGGCCACTCAGCGACTGATAGATGGCAGGCGGGATATAGATTTCTTCGGGAGCACAGAGGCTCTTGGAGAGGAGGGGTGAGTCTCTCAAATATATAGGACAAGCGGCCGGTGACGGGACCGAGCAGTATCAAGATGTTCTGTTGAGCGCAAAGGACAAGCGATTGTGCATGGGAGGACTGGGGAGAATGGATGGTCAGTGGGAGGATTCAGGGTGGCGGATGGACGAAGCATTCTATAGGGTGAGTAATCGTCACCTGTGAAATTTAAGCGCTGATGGAGGGACAGTTAAGGGACGGAGACGGTGAGTCGAATTCAATTGGGAGGGGACACTTTCTGAGCCAACGTAGACTCGAATTGGGGAGGGAGCAGGTCTTTTGAAGAAAATGTAGATTTCTTCGAGCGAATGAGAGAAGCAGTGACGAGATGGAGCAAAGAGAAAACAGAAGAGAATGGTCGAGATCTGTGGACTTGGCTCAACTGGTGGGGCGGATCGAGTGAGACCGAGCGAGGAACAGAGAATTCGGCTTCTGTTGGTGAAATTGGGTGGAGAGACGGAAATCGCTGGCATCCGATTTCTCTTGTCCATCACTTCCCACTCGCACAGCCACACAAATATCACGTCAATGCTTCTCGATTGCGTGACGGAGAGTGGGAGACAATTGTGGGAACACAGATCGGGGAATACTCAAGGTCAGATTCCGTGATTCTCTCGATCCGGTCACTCAGTTGCTGTAGATGGTCGATCGACGCTTCTCCCGGAGAGGAAATCGATCTCCGCACGTTTGTCCGCTCATATCGCACCAAAGACATGGCCGATTTCTTTTGTGGATCTGCACTGTCACTCGCCAAGGATTTGGGGGTCGATGTCCGTTCCCTCCGCCTAGGTCAGTCTTCTCCTGTCCTAGATCTCCTTTACTGACTGTTTGCAGTGACTCGCACGGGCTTCCAAGTTGATGTTTCTCTCACAATATCCAAAGATCAGCCCTCGACTATCCACTACTTCGCATATCCGCCCAATTCGGATGGTTCTGTGCCTGATCCGCCAAGCTTCTGGTCTTTCTCTCCCGATCCCCACTGCACCGATCAACACCTCCAAGTCGACCACGCGAATGTTAGCTTTCGCATGTGAGTACGTCCATCCTCCCGTCTCAAACAATGGCTAATGTACATTCAGCAATCGTTACACCCAATATAAAAGGATCAATGACCGTGTCCTCCCCATCCTTCGAGACTTCGACCTCCGAGGGTTCCTTCCCTGTCATTCCATCAGCTATGCATCTGACCCGCTATTCGCGTCCATCAGCCAAACATAAAATCACCGGGTTGAACGTCGCGAAACGTCTCTTCCGTTCTACATTCGCTAAAACAAAGAAGACATCACAAGCGTCAAATGTCTGAGCTCACGCCAATGTCCAATCCACACGCCGTCACTACTTTTCTACCCTATCTATTGGCCCTCTTCTTGTCGCGTGAGCCGAAATATCAAAAATCTAGAATCCGTAGGGCAGCGCAGAGTTGCAGCCGTCTGTTCTATGACTGATCTTGTGCGAATCCCTACTTCCGACCTAGAACACCGACACGCTCTTCTATATTGGAAGTGACACTCTGACTGGATGCTTGAATTTGCTTGTAGTCCTGAGAACATCCTGCTATGTCGTGCCCTAGTAGGCTATATGTATCCCTGCAGTCTGCCTTTGCTACTCACTTGGTCGTATATACATGCACTAATCTTCAGTCGTCTCCTCGGTTATATCTTCCGAGAACACGAGAGTATCTAGCCTTCAACATCAGGCGTCGAGCTCCCCCGTTTCCAGCACTGAAAACTTGGAAGATTCAGCTTGGTGGTGCAGGAGAAGGTATCAAAAGCATTGACTTCAGGTCTTCTTCTATTCAGTCTCCTTTGAGTATAGGATCACTCTGTTGAACAGTCCATCTTAGTTCTCATCCTTGTACTTCAGAAAAAATTAGACCTACTTATCGTACTTTTGAGTACTTTTGAGTGCTAAAAAGTACTCAAAAGTACGATAAGTAGGTCTAATTTTTTCTGAAGTAGTTCGCCTGAATGTGGCTTCAACTCCCAAGTCCAAATGCAGATATCGATTATGCCGAGTTGTCCGACCAAGTCCTTTTTAGGAGCCATTTCTTGTCGAATTAAGCAGCACATACTCACAACAAGTGTAGTCCATATAAAGAAGGGCCATCACAATGGATAAAAAGTTCTAGGACGCGTCCTTAGTTGCACCTTGAACGCGGGAGCAGAATGCGAGAGAGGTAATGACGTTACGCGTGCTACCTGGGATGGGCTCGATGACATCTCGCCCGTCCATCTTTGATCTTTCGTTGATACAGAGGAGATGCTGAGCAGCGATAACTTGACAACCGGATGCACAGCTTGATATACCGACGGAAATGGGTGAAAGGAGTTTGTGCTCCAAGATGCCGACTGTTTTGCTGCTTGCTTTCTTGCTGATGATGAGACATCCACTCGCGAGGAGAGGCTAGTACACGAGTCTCGGCGATAGAAAGAGAACGTTAATTTGAGACGTTGAAAAGGCGACCAGATCTCCCGAGAATGCCGGACTAGTCTATAAAACGACTCCGCACCCAGAGCCCACGATACAGGAAGCAAGCGATAGAGCCTGATGCTCCGCTTATGTTGACCACAGAGCATGTTGAGGATCGTGCCACCGTAATAGTATTTTGCACGTCGAGCGAATTGGGTTAGGGTACTGGAAGCCTGAGCACGCGAGTTGGCAAAGATATCCTACCGAACAAATGACACCCTAATCGGTCAAGTGCTAGTGACGCATCAGCCTCAGACCATCAGAATGGAATGAAATCAACTGAGCAAGCTACGACGAGAGAAGAGTTTTGGGCTTTGTCTGGATTGGCAAACCGTTGATAGTCGAGTATTCTTCCCTCAATGACGCGGTTTTTGTGAATTTATCATCCAGATGGATTTTGAGAATGGATAGACAGATCATGAACGCGTAAGAAGCTGGTTGAACCAAATCTGTGCGAGGAGGAAGATGAGGAGAAACCGACGATTCAGACGGTGCAGACTGTGCTACATAGAAGCTCAGAAGACACCGCCATCAGCGCTTCCGGATCCGCTGGAACGACTACGATGCCTGCACCACGTTCCTCAATATGGCCCAGCTCTCATGCTCATCGCCTTCGCCGTCCTCTTCCTCTAATCATCTCGATGCCACTCTCGGTGGATGCGACGTCGAATCTTCTCAAGGGATTGAAGATCTTACAGAGTCTGGGTGAAGCGATTCCTCACACAGCAGGCCAGAGCAAATTTTAGCAGGAGAAAATTGTGACAAAATCTTGCTGCGTGAGTGGACTTTCTCAAGTGCTCTGCGATGGAAAAATTCTGCCAACAAGCATGCTATTTGCAACGAGAAAACCTTGCACAGGGTCCAAAATTTCTCACGACCTCTTCATCGTCTTTTCAAGTTTCACGATATTTTCAGCTTCTTATCGGCGAAACTGAAAAACGTGTGAGATCGGTCTGAAAGTTTCTTAAGCACCTGCAGACTTTTGGCAGTGAATTATGCCTGAATTTTCTCTTCATATTTTTATTGAAAAAAGTGTGACATAGATCAGTCACAGGTCATCATTTTTTCACCGTTTTCGCTTGCTAAAAATGGGTCAGGCCCGCTGTGTCATGGAGGGGGTATTCAAGTTATAAAGGCTATTGCTGGGATTGGGATTACGGTGATCGAGACTGCCGAGGTGCGTACCTTTCGATAAATCTGCTGTCTGGTTTAGATTTTTATCGGTGATTCGTTTAGAAAGTTCGCGTGAACCGAGAGGACTGTCAAGATATATATCGCCAAACGAGTTCCTCGGCAGCTCTTGATGCTCAACTCGCAAATCGATCTTCCGTCTAACGGAATGATAACTGAAGACCTCCAACGACGACTACAGGCTTACATTGAGTGCGTAGCTTGATTCGATCGTGACGCTTTGTTGGTATATTTCAAGACGATACAAGACGAGGCCGGTATATCCGGTATCTCCGAGACAAACAAGGAGACGAACTCCTTGTTGTCTTGTCTTTCCGGTGCCACTCGTACTCCCTATTGTGTATGGTTGTCCTGTGGCATTCTTAGGACTATATACATTTCGTAGTTTAGTCGTCTGCACCTCAGATCGTGTCCCCACGTCTGAGGTGAGTTTCTGTACTGTATTATCGCATCCCTACTTGGCTTTTAATCTTTCTTACGCATACACCGAAGAGCATGAAGCTCAATGATGACAAAACGTGTGTCAGAACGGTGGTAGATATACCTTCAATGAATATCCAGAAGATGAGAACATCTGACATTGGAGGCGGCGATCCGAACATCCGATCGATTCCGAGTCCCCCTCTCGACCGCCACCGTGACCGTTGCTGCCAGCATCTTCTCATCGGCATTCCGACCCAAGCCCATGAGCCATAGTGAAGCTTCGGATATCATTCCATTTATGAAGATAATTCCGCCGCAGTCTTCGATACAGGCACATAAGACAAAGCCCACGGCCTGAGCGTCTCAGACGGTATCACCACCATGCATTCACCACCATTCTCTACATATACTCCGGGCTCGTTCCTACAGCGCTCTGTCAGCCCTCTTCCATTCGATGCCTCTCTCACCAGACACGACTGCCAACCTTCTCAACAGATTGAAGGCTTTGCAGAGTGCGGGAGAAGCTATTCCTGCGCCGGCGGGTGGGATCGTTAAGTGCGTCGCAGGGGTGGGGATTACACTGATAGAGACTGCGGAGGTCGGTCTGCTTCAATTTTATATTTCTTATATTTGTCAACTCATATCGAAATAGCGAGTCAGGGTGAATAAAGAGGAGTGCAGTGACATCGCAAGACGTGCTGCTGAGCAAATCCTGGTTCTCAAATCGTGGCTGGATCATGAAGAAGGATTGGAGGAGCCTCTGTCTGATGATTTGAGAGAACGCCTTGAGCGTTATCTGGAGTGAGTGCTATCCTTTCTTCTATATCGAAGCACGCCATTGATTCTTGATTGATATTTCGTAGAGTCTTGACCGGCGTTTCGACAACGGTTGAGCGACTTGGAAATGAACTGGGACGGAAGCGCATTTTCAAAACAGCGAGCATACAAGATGAGACGAAAGATTGTCTGAACAGACTAAACGAAGCATATCAGATGTACATGGTACGTATATATATCTGAACGACGATATACAGCGCACTAATCAGTGTGAAGTTTCAATTTTCATTAGCTGCCGATACCAAGTTGACTGGCATCCTAAATCGGATGCAAGTCATGTCTTTGAGCGCGAATGCCACATTACCCGCCAATCAAGATGAGCCAGATGAGGTATGCATGCACGTGAACTCAAATGTGATGCTAGAGGCTGATGCACCTCGACAGATTCGCCGGATCCCAACCGAAGACATCACTTTCCTAGAAGAAATCAGTTGTCGATCAAAGAGAGGATATACGATCCGGTTTGGAAAAGCTCGAATGATCGATTGGGCTGGACATAAAAGAGCCGTCATTGTAAAGAAGTTTCAAACGATGGATGCATGCGAAGACCGAGCTCGGAATGCGTTCAATAGCGAGATTGAATTACGACGTGACCTACTGTGAGTTACGCACCTATAGCATGATTCCGATCTTTGACCATGTCTGTTGTGGGTGCAGACATCCTTTGTTTGCCAGGATGCTTGGTGTTTCAATCGCTAGCCGGAGAACAAAGATGATCGTGATTGAGGCTGGTACGTCGACTGATTGTACTCAAGGTCTGGAACTCACTATGACCAAAGACAGCATTGTCGCATTCGAATACTTCCAAAGTTTGCCAGGTCTCAAGTATTTTCTTGAGCATTCGCGCATTGTGAGTGCCATGCTTTCGGCGTCTATGTGAAGCTAATACAGCACTAGATGTGTGAATTTGTGGTGTGTCATGTTCAGTGGACGTGTACTCAGGGCTTACGAAAGGACGGCAGGCAGGATATCAATTTCTTCGGGAACTCAGGGGGTCCTGGAGAGGAGGGGTGAGTGTTTCGCGTATATATAAGACAAGCGGCGAGTGATGCCTTCAAGCAGTATCAAGATGTTCTGCTGAGTGCTCGAGACAAGCGGTTGTGCTTGGGAGGACTGGGAAGAATGGATAGTCGGTGGGAGGATTCAGGGTGGCGGATGAACGAGGCATTCTGGAGGGTGAGTGATCGTTGACTGCAAATTCTCAGTGCTGAAGGAGGAACAGCTGAGGGAGGGACGAGGTGAGTTGGGGTTTGTTGTGAGGAGACATATTCTCACTCGACGCAGATGGCAATTGGGGAGCGACCAGGTCCTTCGAATTCTATGCAGATGAGTTCGAGCGAATGAGGAAAGCAGTGACAAGGTGGAATGAAGAGAAAACGAAAGAGAATGCGCGAGATCTGTTGGATTGGCTGCGGTGGTGGAGCGATTCGAGTGAGTTTGAGTATAAAACAGAGAATTCACGGTCTGTTGGTGAAATTGGGTGGAAAGAGGGAAAGGACTGGCATTTGATTCCTCTACTTCATCAATTCCCACTCGCTGAGCCACCAGAATATTTCATCACTGCTTCTCGATCGCGTGACGGAGAGCGGGAGACAATCGTAGGAACCCGGATCAGTGGATACACAAGGTCAGATTCTTTGATTTTCTCGATTTGATGACTCAATCGCCGCAGATGGTCGATCCACGTCTCGCCGGGAGAGGAAATTTATCTTCGCACGTTTATCCGATCGCTTCGCACAGAAGACATTGCCGACTTCTTTCTTGGATCTGCGCTGTCACTTGCCAAGGTATTGGGAATCGACGTTCATTCCCTCCGCCTTCGTCAGTCTTCACCTGTCATAAACGTCGACGCTGACTGTTCGTAGTGTCTAACACGGGCTTCCAAGTTGATGCCTTTCTCACGGTATTCGAGCCCTCAACTGTCCACTACTTTGCTCATCCACCCACTGCCGGTAATTGCGTGCCTGATCCGCCTGGGTTCTGGTCGCTTTCTCCGGATCCCCTCTGCTCCGATTGCCACCTCCGTGGTGATGCCGCACACGTTCGCTATCGCATGTGAGTACGTGGATCCTCCCGTCTGGCTCGTCGGCTGATGTACATTCAGCAATCCGTACATCCGATACGACGTGATCAATGACCGTGTCTTGTCTCTCCTTCAAGATCTCGAGTCGCATGGCTTCCTCACAGTTCCGGATATCACCTATGCGTCCGGTCCATCCTTCGCCTCCATCGCAGAAATCTCCGAACATGCCACCGAATCAGCCGTTGTAGCCCGTGGCAAGAAACACCGTGCAAAGAATCTGTTGTCGATATTCAGCAGGAAAAGAAAAGTTTCAAATCCTTGAAGGACCAAAAATCATTTTTCGTACCCGATCCTCTTTCATTTTATATGTATTCCTATCTCACTCCCACTGAGAGGCCATTCGAGTTTGCTGCAAACTGCCACGCTTCGCTGTTTGTTCCATATACTACTCGCATTCGCAGGACTTCAGTCTACCTGTTCAGACCTTGGTTCAGACAATCAGATGTAAGAAACAGCCTGGTGGCATGTCCCAATTTTGTGGTTCCCTTTTTATGACATCGACATGCCCTCCTTTAGCGCTTCATTGAGTGTTTCAGGCTATCGACTGTGCCTGGAGTGTAGAATAATCTGGCGATAATTTTTTACTACGAACACCATCAATTTTGATCTTGGATCCCGTTTGGTAGCGTTTGTCTCGTCAGCTGCCAAGATGCCGCTTAGTGAGCGAAGCTTTGACAACGTCCGTGCAGCTTTCAAAAGACGAGTCGTCCACAATTGAACAAAATTCTGCAACATATCTTCATATAGTTCTTCATGTCGAGCAATCAGACCCCGCCCCCATCCTTGAAACGGGCTCTGGACCATAGAAATGTCAGCTGCCGGCGTGGGTTCAACTTATGCCCTGAGCGACCTGCACACTTTCGAGCGATGATGAATCTCTCTTCGAGACTTGAGAGATTTTTCAAAGGCTCCGGCTCCGGGACGGGTCGTACTGAAGATCTTCATCGTTGAGAGTCGAGAACCGAGAGCCCAAGTCAGGAGTGCACTGCATAACCAGGCCTGACGTCATCGTTGGAAGGTCGCTTGTCTAGGTGCGTCTTCATCCTGGACTTTCTTCATTTGACCTATATGTGGATTCTCCCTGCAGTCGAAATCCAGTATATATCTTCGGTAAATCACTCAATCGACGTCGTGAGTCCACTCAACGGTTCAACGATGGATGCGATCCCAGATCGCAAGTCCAGGACCCCGGACTTGCCTACAGCCTCAGATGAAGATACGATCCACCAACATTCAGAACCCTGGAAGCGATTGAAATAGTGCTTCTCAAGCTATATCGAGCATTGCTGCGCCTTGGTAAACCCCTGATGTAACTGCGCCTTGGTAAACCCCTGATGTAACTTTGTCACGATTCACGAGTAAGATTTGTGAGACGACCGTGAGTCATGATCCGCGACGTTCTTATTTGAATGACGTTCTTGAACAAAGCCAGAGGATTACTGGCTTTCTACCTTAGTTAACTTGGAAACAACTCCAAACGTTCTCGATTTCCCTGGGTCCGGGATTTGAGTGCGATGTTGGCGTGGTGAATAGGTCATGGTGAAGGCCGTCTCATTGTTTGATCCTGAGATACTGACTCTATCTGCGCAGAGGGGGGCTTGCCAATAATCCGCGATGGCCTGTTCGTAGGAGCTCCCAGTACCTTCAAGTTCTTGCCACGCGGCGACACTTTCGACCCGTCGGCGTGAAGAAGAAAGAAAAATCGTGGAAGCGCGTCCGATCCGACTTGGTCCATACATGTTTTAGGATAGGGAAAAGCAACACATCGCTCTCGGTACTCTGGCTAGGCGACCTTCAAGACCTCTTGAAATCTTTAGAAGCTACCTTGTCCGCTTCAGCGAATCTTGAATTGACCACTGAACTTCAATAACACGAGTAACAATGCGGACTCGGACTTGGGCCTGACAGCAAATGATCAATGCGTGGCCGATTGCTTGTTGTAGCAATCCACCAAGTCCACCTCGCGGACATTCAGTTCTCGAGACGCCTTTCCAATATGCTAACAAGCGCCTGACTTGGCCCTGGTAACTTGTTCTACACAACGCTTTGGAGAACATCTGGGTTGCCAAAGAAATGGAGGCCATCAAATCCTAAGCCACTCAAACTGATATCAATTTCTTGGCACCCTACTTCAACGGTATTCCGCCAA
Organism: Sistotremastrum niveocremeum HHB9708; assembly: GCA_001630475.1. NCBI lineage: Eukaryota > Fungi > Basidiomycota > Agaricomycetes > Sistotremastrales > Sistotremastraceae > Sertulicium > Sertulicium niveocremeum. The sequence continues at coordinate 188,114 of KV419405.1, read as the reverse complement.
TTTACAATCGACCGAGACATCGATCTCCCGTTATACATACCTGGATATCTCGGAACGTGGTGCCTTGCTCAAGATCCAAGTTGCTGTACGTTCAGCCGCGGATCTTGATTCATTCTAGTTTCGATTTGAGCGACTCATTTTCATTGAGCAACTGTTTCGGACTTCGTTTCTGATCATGACAAGCTCATGCACTGTGGCATGAAAACTTCTGAAACCATGTATTCGTGATCTGTACACCATTTGAACATTATAGATCTAGAGCCGTCGTTCAGTCAATTTCGCATCCACTTTGTTCTCGAACAATGAGACAAGTCCATCGACGAGAGTTCGACCGACTTGAAGCAGCTGCTTAGTCAGCATCCTTTCTCAATCCACCATTTTCACACAGCGTGCAGGCCGCAAAAATCTCCGCCGGATAGGGTGAGAATACGCTGTGCTTTGGTAACAATTGCTTACTAAATCACTATTGCGAAAATCGTGAGTTTTCTGCCGAATTTTGGGAATACTCGGGGAATTGCAGCTGTTCCCAGAGAATTCCCAAATTTTCTCAATTGAGCAAACCTTGGGATAAAGTGACCAAAGCTTAAGGAATTCTCAGCAATATCTTTTGGGAATTTTGTCACCGGCACGCCGTGTCAGTTCAAGTCGCACGACTTCTCACTCGTATGTCTTGATGAGCCGTCGTCTGCTGGTCTCTATGTGACTCTGTTATTCGAAATGCGCGGGCAACAGGTCACACGTCTTTGCTCGGGGCTCTCAATATTGAATCTTGCCAGGTCCCTTCTGATTATTAGTCAATGCCGGTTTTGCTGGTCACAATTTGGCTCGCGGGTCTGCGTGAAAATTCTGCGATAAAAGGTGGCTATATGGACTTCAACACCAATCCTCCTGACTCATAATCTGATCACTTTGGTGAAGGCACTGAATTTTCTGTGACGATTCGAAGCTTGCTCTACTCAGCAATATCGGTCAGTTCACCACCTCCGCAGGTGGCTTTACGCAAAGCATCCAATTCCGCGTTGAGATGCCATAAACTGGTTGATAATCATCCGAGACCTCCGTTGCCAATGAAAGGCCAAATGGCCGACTAAACATTGAATCTCCCGGACTGGCGAATCGGGCCAATAACGTCGACACGGACCCACAAGAATGCAGGTTGCCGTTTTGGTGCAGGTCTTATCAAGATTTCATCTGATGATCAAAGATACCAAAGCACTCGCAACTCTGTTCGCCCACGCAGCTCTGCAACTTCTGCGTGTTTATTTCTAAGGGGTCTTAGCGATGTCTCAATCAAGTCCGCCCAGGACTCCACCTCGAGCAAAAAAGAGAAGAAGGGATGTCGAATGGAGCCCGAACCAGATCGAAAAGCTGAGCAAATCGTCCAAGGTACTGTGGTCATAGGATCGACTCGGAGTTCCTTGAACGATCTTGACTGACCTTGTTCCCCTGCCAGCTGAGCACACCTCCACGAAAGACAACAAAGAAGAGAACCCTCCTACAATACCTCACGAAACCCCGTCCTCGCATCAGGATCAATCCTGATAGGGCAGAACAACCCCCCGGGTCTCTCACGTCGAGCACCCAGTATAGGGCAGGAGACATCAAGGGCATGCACAGATGGACTGATTTCCATCTCGAGGATATCCAGCGAAAGTATGGAGACGTTCTGAAGACCCGATGCCCCGCTAGACAGGTTTATCCATCCCATCGCAAGGGCGACACTGTCCAGGGCGAAACCGAAATTTCCCTACGCCTGGCGAAAGGGCTAATCACGGCCGTCAACCGTGGCTTAGACCACGCCCATCATGAGATGGATCCGAGCTCCCCTCCGCAGGCAGCAGTCCAAAAGCTCCTCGACGAAAAGCATCTGTACATGTACATTGTCTCCGGCACAGTCATCAAGATCGGCAACAACTTCAGCGACGACCTTGTTGCCAAGACTCCAAAGAATACGGGCTGCGTTTCGATTGAAGTGAAACCGTCGTACAACTTCCGCGCGAGATGGCGTTCCAAGCAGGAAAAGCAATCTCGTGTCGATTTCATGCAAGTTCTTGCGCAATTAAACTTCTACATGGACCAGCGAAATTGCCGCTACGGATGCATCATCACAGATAAGGAACTCATCTGTGTTCGCAAGATGGTGAATGAGGCTGGAGAGGATTTGCCGGGACATCTCGAACTGTCAAAGCGTGTCCCTCGTTCTGCCTCAGGGGAGACCAAGCTCACCATGGAACTCGCGTTGTGGTATCTGGTGATGCTTGCGGGAGAGAGGGATGAAGACACAAAGTGGTTTCTGCAGTCCAAACGGCAAACTTCAGCTCTGGGCTCCAGTAAAGCCAATTCGCGAGCACGATCCAGATCCAGAGACAATACCGGACGCGGACCACAACCCAATCCAGCAGACGGTACGCCGTGGCTGGACGACCAGGACGAACCTGAAACTGACAGCGCTAGCGAAACCGACTGGAGTGATGGCGAAGTGGGTGACGAAGAGGCTGCAGAAGAGCTTTCGTCGGAGGCGGAGGACATCGAGGAGGAAGAAGTGGAGGACGAAGATGATCAGGACGACCCTGATTGGGTGCTATCGCCTTGAATATTGCTTTTCTGTAGTTGACGAGCACGGATTTCACCTCATGTAGTTTTCTGTACTAGTATACATTCTATCCATTCATGACATGACAGTCCGTACACAATATGCTAGCACGACCAAAAGAGAGATACTACCGAACGGGATTAGGGATGTAGCGCTTGGTTGATGAAACTGAGAGAATAAGAAGATTGCGCTGGGAACCATAAGAGATAACTCAGCCCGTGTTTCAGAAGAAATTGTGTGTGTGCCGCTTTGTTCATCAAACAAAAGGGTTTCGACTTCTATTTCCTCTGCGGAAACTGAAGAAGTGTCGGAATCTGTACTGGAATCTGACATTGATGGCGTCGGCGATACTCTTCTGGGGGGTCGCCGAGCGCAAGGAGCATATAGATTTTCATATCGGATTTTCTCGCCGCGAATAGCGCGAGTATGATCAGGTATCTGGACGAGTCCAATCGGTAAACCGTAACTCATATGCGCAATGAGCTCACCAAATATTCAAATAATATGGAGCTAACAGTGTCGTATTCATCAGCTTGGGTATCCCTTCTCACTTGATAGTCAACAGGAGTAATCGAGGATACTCCAAAATCGATCTGAAATGCCGCATAAATCAACAAATAGCCGCAGGTGGCGTAAGGCTCACCCAAACCGGTAGACCGCGTCCGGTGATCAGAAGATTACGCGGAAAGACATCAGAGTGGAGGATGCCGATACTATGTATCTCTGTGAGACGCCTCAGAGCCTCATGAGCTATGTCCACCGTTATATTCCAAGGGCTGACTGGCGAAGCATCTCGCAGGTACTCAATCAAGATTGCGCGAGGCGGTGTCTTGGATTCGACCACATCGGCCATGCGAGGGTGAGCCGCAAGGGGTGCGAACGACGGCTGGGTCGCCCATGAGGAGGGAAATTGGTACCAGCCATAGCAGTGAGGTACGTATCCAGCGTCGCATAAGCCTGCTTTCCTCAACCTTGCGTAGCAGGCTGCTTCATGTTCGAACTGGTCATATGCGTAGATGTCCGTCGATGTTGGATCTGCAGCGGGTAGCTGTTGTTCGGTCGTCAATAAGGCACTGACTGAAAAATTAGAATATTACGCACGATTTTGAGAACCACAAGTCTGTCGTGAGGACTAGTCTCCCATTGCGCTGACGCTCTGAACACGCGAGTCCTTTGAGGGTTTGGGGGGTGATGATCAATAGAGCTCCGCGCATCGCTACTCGAGCCCTGCATACTGTGATCCAAGCATGTGACTTTTTGCAGTCGAAGTTTTCGAAGTTTTGGGGGTCTATCGATATAATTGAGGAGGGTTTCCTTCTCGGGGTTCGGAGGATTATAGCAGGCATCATCGACTTGGGGGCGTGGAACAGCATTTGGATCCTTACGGGCCGCGCGTCGATACCATATTAGGACCTCACGAGACATCGAATGGGAGAGCGTTGGCGAAGAATAGACAGGTGGTGGCGGCGAGGGAAGGTCGCTGAGAGTCGAACTAGACAAGGAACCAGACGAGTGACGCGGTTCATCACGTGCTGTCACAGCCGAGGTCTGAGCAGTTCGGCTTTCCGGTCTTCCGACCGGGCCTCTTCCTCACTGACCACCATGTCGTCTACTGCCATGGCCATCCACAACGGCACTCATGGCCACCAACACCTATGCAACACCCAATTTCATCTCGTGTTGCCAGAAATGCCACCACTGAGCTAAATAGGGGGCTTCTACTACATAAGATACCGCCTCGGCGTACTCTCGGCGTCTCTAAGGTATAGTGGAATTAATGAAGTTGCGACAAGGTTTTTCCCACAACCTTGAACCCACTAATACTCCGGACTCCGACTCTTATTTGCATTGAAACTTTGCGTACAAAGAGCTAAGATACAATACTAACGAACTATTGGGGCGAAATTCTGATTGCTCAAAAATTTTTTCCTAGGGACCGATTTGGCGCTGCCCGCGGCCTCGGAAGCTTCGGATATCCCTAATTAGGCATATATTATGTAATACCCGATATATCCGAGTGCCCAAATATAGTTGTCTGCCGTCTGATCACTCAGTTGCAAGTCGCAAGTGCTTAGGAATTCACGGGACAGCCACGCTACAACCTAACCTTGCGCCAAGGTACTCTCCCAGAGGTCTACCAGTAGAATATGGACCCCGTATATAGGGTTAGGGTTGGCAGTTTGAGGCAAATTTGGCGCTGCCCGGCGCCTATTTTTTGAAAATTGCGGAAATGTGTTTTTCATTACAAACTATATATACTTTTACTACAGAATTTAAATTTCCGGCCGATCCGAGACGTTTTCGGATTTGCTGCGACTTCATTAACTCCACCATACGACTACCATGCATCCACCCATTTTTGATTATTAACGCTCATTCCCATTCTCAGAGCCTATCTTCTATGCTCTCATCCCCCCTCTCTTTCTCGAATCGATGCCTCTGGCTGCGGATGTCCACGCGAACTTGCTCAGAAGTCTCAAGATTGTTCAAAGTCTTGGAGAAGCGGTGCCTCATGGTGGCGTCTTGAAAGCCGTCGCTGGCATTGGCATTACGATTCTGGAAATTGCTGAGGTTGGTTCTTTCTCTGATAAATGCTGCACACGATGCTGATTAGTGATGGACAGGCTCAGGCTCGGCTCAAAGCCGCCGGCTTAGGCCCGGCTTTAGCGGCCCACGGCCTCAGGATCTCTGAGCCTGAGCCTAAGCCGTCCAATCAGGCCGGCTCAGGCCCGGCTCAGGCTCAAGCCGCGGCTTTCAAATAAAAAAGTCTTATAAATTTGTTGACACTAGATAATGCTATAGTACACTACTCGAAGCCACGCCGGTCTACCTACCATCACTGTATTGATAGAAAGATACCTTGAACCCGTTTTAGAGTCGAGTCGGAGAGTTTCTCTATCTATATCATCAGCTCTCGGATCGTCGAAACCGTGAATCTCACTGGGATCAATGTACTATGCGACACCAATTTCAGCACACACACAAGGTAAGGCACAAGCTGGTGGGAGCGGATACGGATCAATGTTGAGGAGATGATGGAAACAGCGACGATTTAGAAATGGACGCGAGAGAGTCGTTGGTGCGAAAGGGTCGACGGACGACGGCCGCAAGCAGGAGGCATGATCGAACCGGAGATCAAGTGAATGATGGAGATGAGAGAGAGAGAGCGTGGCGATGCGTTTGGGATGGGATAGGGAGTGATGCGAGAGTTCAGATATGAAGTCAATCAGCGAAAGTAAAATGCATAAGAAAAGTGAAACGCACGATTCAATTGTTGGGCCTGCCAAAGTCCTTCATATCATCATCTATCGGTATCCGATCGCTTTGAGGGAGGTTGCTTCAGCGCGAATGCGCGTCTTGACTTGGATTGAGAACGAGTCTGACGGGGGTCGACGATGACGTGTCGAATTGGATGGATGAGTTGACAGTATGGTGTTCAAGGGCAGTAGCAATTGGGAAGGATGAATAGTCGCAAGAGAGGAGTGGGAGGTCTTGGAGGTCTTGGATGGATGACGACAAGGAAAGAACGAGGCGTTTGAGGCTTTGAGCGCAGTCGTGATGCGCTGAGGAGACGACGGAATCATCCGGAGACAGCCGGAGACAGCCTACGAAACATCCGATGGCGACGAGGCCACCATAAAATGAGAAGTAACAGTTATATACACTTTAAATTAATATATATATTATTTAGTACAAGCCGCGGCTCGAGCCTACGGCCCACGGCTCAACGACCTCTGAGCCTGGGCCGTGGGCCGGACCAAATCAAGGCTCAGGCTCAGGCTCGGCTCACAAAGCCGTCGGCCCGGCTCAGGCTTAGCCGCGGCTCGAGCCTGAGCCTGTCCAACACTAATGCTGATATACACAGGTTGACATCGGTTTGTGCGCCGCGCGTCCTCCGGCGGATTTCTAGCAGCGGCGCCTCCGTCAAGCCTCCACGCGTGCTCTCGTAATCGGACTCTGAGCATTTCAGACCAAGGGTGCCGCAGAGTGAACTCCATCGTGCCCGTCCTCCAGCTCAATATCTCCTCATTCCGTGACGTCATCGTGTTCATTCTCGATTTAGTCGCATCCGAATATATTAAATTTCCTTTTTCGTTCGCCTTTTGTACCGATTAGGATAGCAGTAAATCACAATTATATTCACACCATGTACGATAATCACGATAAATCAGGAAATAAAATAGAGTCCAAGATATCCTTTTGACATCTCTGCATCATCCGCCCTCTCAAGCTCAAAACCCACTAAATTCACTGTTTGCTGGTGCAGGATTGTTGAACTGGATAGAGCGAGGGTCGACCGCGGGCTGGGTCGTCGTGTTGAGCGATGCAATGACCTGCATCATTGCTGAACGCTGGCCGCCGCATTTCTTATCGAGGTTGACGAGATCGGTCATGTATCTGCGACGACACTTTTGAGGATTGATGGCTCGGCAACTTAAGAGAAGACTCACTGTCGATATCCGGCATTGTCACCCGCAAACTTGACTTGCAGCTCCTTCACGGCGGTGCTGAAGGACTTCCAGAACTTGGTTGGAGCTTCATCCGCCTTCGAACCCTTGCCTTTCGTTTTCTTCGCTGCGGCCTTCTTTGCTTTCTTCGGTTTCGTACCACCAGCAGTGTTTGCAAGAGCATCTTCTTTGTCGGACTCCTCTCCAGGTTCCTCGCAGTCTTTGACATCGGCTGGAGCGAGATTGAGGGTAAAAGAGCGCTGGAAGCGAGGAGTCAGCGAGGCCACAGGATGGTGAAGAGATAGGGGTACCAGGTGAGCGCACCGAGCGGTCATGAGAGCCTTCATCTGCTCGGCGTCTAGCCCTACGGTGTCGGTGACGCATCCTTCAGCCATTCGAATATCCGTGGTCCAGCTTTCGAGGAAATCTTCGAGGGTTTGGATGAGGTGGCCGTGGAGGGAAGCGATCACCTGTATAATCGGTCAGTACACTGACAATCGTGCTTCGGGCGCACTTACCATCTTGCGAACACGGTCTTTTGCCGAGTTCACCTTCTTCCCCACAACTGCCTCGATCTTGCTGCGGTGCTCTGGATTATTGATGTGGCCTTCGACGTTATACCCCTTGGCATCTTTGTCGAGTATCGCCTACGATTTGATTTCGAGAGGTAGTCAGTAGAGAATTAAATGGCATGCATTTGAAGAACGTGCCATAATATGCTTGGGGATCGTGTTCCATTCAGTGCGGTTCGGATCTGCGATGAGATGTTTCGCCAGACGATAGAGAGTTTGCTGGATGAGAGGATCAGCACGCGAAAGGAGCAAGTGAACCGAGACGGCGGATTGCTGAGGTGATAACTGACCCCGAGACCCTTGTCTACTTCCCAGTTCTGCTTGGTCATCACCTTCAACTCACGGACGATGTCGATCATCTCTTGATGGGTCTTGCGTGCCTCTTCCATCTCTCGACTGACTTTCTGTAGTTTGGCGAAGTGGATTGCCTTCGCTCGAATTCTGGACTGTATGGTGTCTTGCTCGCATAACTGTCGACATCGGGTTAACTCTGTCTGAAAACTGGTCACATCACTCACCGCGATAAACTTGACGACGCCTGCAGTATCATCGGCATTGAGGCCCATGTGCTCGCAGAGGCTGTAGGCCCATGTCGTCTCCTCCATGGCTCCACGCGTTGGGACACCTGAGACGCGTCTGTTCTCGTCTTGAGCACGCTCAGTGCCTCTGATGCTCTGAGATACTGGCTGGCGATTGACGACTTGGCTGTAGGCCCCGAAAGGAGTCGCGCGATGCGACATAGTGGGCTCTGGGGTGGTTGCGTAGGTGAGGATGTCCTCATGGCGGCTCAACATCGGTGTGTGAGAGGTCATTGGTGGCAGACCTGTTGGCATCATCGAAGGGGACGAAGGGTCAGAGGGAGTGTATGGGCGAGGCGACGACGAGTATGCGTGAGTATTGGTGTCGTCAAGGAGGTGATGAAGGTCAGAGCGTCGGTGGGGTGGATGCGCCAGTTGAAAAGCGCGTGGCGGCGAGCCTTGGGCACGGGGAGGAAGCTGTTGAGAGGACATCGGGCGATGAGCAGGTGGGGGGGAGAAAGACGAACACAGGTGAGCAGCGCGGCCCCCTTTTATTGCAGCATTTTCTGAACATTGCTGCACGTGACTCACGCGTCCGCCGCGTTTGGCCTCATCCCGATCTCAATGAGAGGCGGCCCTCCGCGCGGCGACAGTGATGTCATCCACATTCGGTCGCTCTGGATGTCAACTGAATGCCTGTTGGACTGGGAATGCGCGCAGGGTAAGGCTGAACACGGATCACCCATGGGTTATCCGTGATCCGGATCCTCAGGTTTCGTGATCTCGAGAATCAATACCCAGATCCGGACATGAGCCGGAGCCGCGATATCCGTATCCGTGGGATCCGAACCCGCGGATTGAGCCGTATCCGTTCCGATCGATCCGAGGATCACGGATGATCCACGGAAATGATATATTTTAATCATTTTTATATTCGAAAACTTTAATTATTATTTAATATAATTTATTTACTATTTTCCGACACCCTGCCTCAGCCCTCCAGCACTACATCCAACCTCTGAACCAGCCATCCATCCCCTATTTCACTTTCTATCCATCCAATTCTTCTTCCAGAGGTTATCTTGAGTCTAGTTGACAATGTTGAGATGCTGATGGAGGCTGATGATGATGAGGAAGGGGGTGGATGCGCGAGATGTTGCTGGATGGTGATGAAAGGAGAGGCCGAGTGCGAAGTGCTGAGTTTGAAATGTGCGCGCGCGGTGTTGAACGATCAATGTTTGATCGCGAACTGATCGCGAATGCAAATGAGGACAAACAAAACTCGAGTAAATAGTCGGAAAATGGTATTTAAATTGAATAAAATATTCGAAAATAATAAATATATTATTTATCTCGGATCTCGGATATCCGCGGGTAAGGCCGATTTCGGCGAAATCGAAACCCAGAGCCGGGCGCTATCCGGAGCCGCGGGTCACGGATATAACGGATCCGGGTCATCGCGGCTCCGGATAACGATTTCCGCGGGTTAATCTGCGGATGACCTGGATCTGTTGTTCAGCCTTAGCGCAGGGACAGTCAGTTCAGTCCTCATTTGTTGCACATTGTGACGCTCAAGTTTCCTCACAGTCTGGTTTCAAAATTTGTACAATTCTATTCATACGAGCTAGTTGCAGCTTCCAATGCCTTCACAGCAATGTTGTGACGAGGGATCATGGGATGAAAATGCCGGAGATGTTGTACGTCCCTCATTTTTCCAACATTCAAAACCATATCAGCGGTGTTGAGATGTCTCGTTGCAGGAACGGTAATCCCAAGGTCTTCTCGCTCTTGCCGCACGATTGCCATCCCATCAAGCTTGCACTTGTGAAGCGCACAATTGTGTTGGACATTGATAGAGCACAAGATATGCTGTTGAGAGATTCACCTATCAGATCAGGTGTGGACGGAACATTCACCAAGTGCATACCGTAATGTGAACCCAGAGGTAATTTGTTGTCCTGATAATTGTTGGCATGTCGTAATGATCGGCAACTGGTCCCACTGTGCCCTTCTGGATCAAGAGCCAAGTAACTGGAGCAAAATCAGCCGCATCGGTGATAGCTAACTCCATAACAAATCCAACTTCCACACTGTGTTCATTGTCCTCTGCTTCAACCCTTTCATGGTCTTCATCTTGTGCTGCCGGAATGGAGAAGATGACTGCATGGCCGACATGAATCTTGTCCTTGTTTGGCAACATTGTGTCCTCCGCCAACCGTAATCTTGGTTGTGGGAGGCGTGGGGATACATGATGGACACAAGCAAGTGATTGGTCATAATTAATCCAGTTGAGTCTCTTGTGAACTGACCCTGTGTTAAGATTTGTCATTGAATGAAAAATGAAGAAATAATGGGAAACAGACCAGTCGAAGTTTTATCGTGTGACGGCAAGCCAAGTTTTTCGGTGAGAATGCTTGGCCTTGCAATCAGACCCTGGGGGCCATGAGCAATTGTCCGACGTTGAGTTACTTCTTCGCCAGCACCATTGATGTCTCTATACACAAATGAACCACATGACATCAGATGCCGCAGCCTTTGAGCACGAGCAGCTGAAACCCCAATATCTTTGGATGGGGCTTGGCGAGAGGAGTGAATGCTCCATTCTCTGATTGTCGCATTAAATGACTCTAAGCCTTCTGTTGCAAAGAGAATGGCAGGGCCAAAGGCACGGATGTGTTGGGGGAGATGTCGGAGTATGTGAAATTTAGGTTTGTTGAACCATTTGGGGTTCCATAGGGCAGTCTTCACCAGGAAATCTTCAATCGCTGCTGTCAACGTGTCCTAAGTGTGACTCAACTAAGCCAGAGTCACAAAACAAAGAAAAATTCCTACGAGATAAGCATCTATTCCCTTGATTACTGGCAACCAAGCAAGCGCCATCAATTTGGACAGAGATGCCCAAGCAGCCAGGATTGGGGCGGGGAGCATGTCATAAAGCACAAAAATGGCAACCTGCCCAATCACTCGGAAATCTCGCCCCACTAGAGATCCAGCATACTGAACATAAGTTACGCCACTCAATCGTTGCACATCTGGCCCCAGTCCATCAATATCCAGAGCTTGAAGTCGGTAGATCACCGTAGTTTTCTGATCAGCTGTCAACCGTGTCATCGCATCTCGCCAAAAGTACTTGACAATCCCCAATAAAATAACATGAAGGATCTCTGTTGGAGTATCCAGATGTGGGTTCAGGCCTGGTCAATTGCTTCTGGTTAATTGTATTTTTCCTAACACAACAATGAGGCAACTCACCTGGTATTCGCCACACTGAACTGAAAAGCATTTGCGGCAAGTCTCTTAGCAACCGATCAACTGCGGCTTGCCCCTGTGGTCCAGATTTCCCTTTTCGCGCTTGATCCAGCTTGTCAATGAAGTAGTTCAGAAATGTGTCCTTAACGCCACTGCTGGTCCGAAGCTGGGCTCGTGCAGTCATAGTGCCAGCCTCCTTTGCCTGATTGAATAAATCCACCAGCACGCGCACGGACTCTATGGGCGATCGCTCCTGTCCGCCCTACTACTTTTTAGTTGTTCACCAACATCCATGCAGAAGAATCTCACCTGAATAAACTCAACAATTTTCGCAGCCACGACCTGCGCTTCACCCTCCAATGCCACCAAGTCTTCGTCGTCACTATCAGCATCATTGTCCGCCTCACCTCCTCCCCGATCTCTTCCCTGTACCTCACAACACCGACAGAATTTTTTCCCCTTCAACCCAATGTGACAAGCAAACTCACTTTGCATGGGATTGTCACCAAGGAATCCTAGGACAGTGATGAAGAACATCACCTCCTCCTCCAGTTCACAATCCCATGCGAACATGCCCTCCTTCATCAATTTCCTGTAATGACTTGTTAACCTCCATTGGCCAAGTCTGTGTGGGCATGGGACTCACTCTAATTCCGCCACAACACCCTCCAGCATCTCCAGTGGGGGGGCAAGGTTGGATGTACAAACAAAATGGACATTATACTGTTTTTGTGTATGATCACGTGACAGGTTCGCCGGTGTGAAAAGGAACGAGTTGTGAGCATTCCACTTCTTGGAGCGATTCCCAGATGTATCATCACAGTATAGCCAGATCATTGCCATTAGAACTCTTTTTCCTGCAGCCCTCGTTCTCCATTCGTTTACATCTTTATATTTCCAATCTCTCACTTGAGGCAGTGGATGCGCAAAAGGTTCCGCTGTGACACCTTCGATGTAAAGAATTCACATCAGTCATCTTGACACGACACTCAAATGGTTTGTCTTGCACGCACCATAAATGTTAAATGGGGCTGGCAGCTGCATTGCCAAATGCAAGTCTTGGAAATTCAGCACATTCAGTTGAAGCTCATCTTCACAAAAATCAACTTCTTCTTTCTCGTGAACAATCCATCCATCTTCATCACCGAATTGATGCCGACTCATCCGCCAGCCATGTCCCCACATCCGGGAGTCGGAATGCTTCGTGAACCATCGAATCGCCATTACAACTTCGCCTGAATGCAGCATGAGTGGCTCATGCACATAAAAGTCCTTGTTGCGAACTCGAATCATGGGGGTGGCAAACTCTGGCGGCAATCGTTTGCGCCATTTTTCACCATGCCATGGCTCCTCAACGGTTGGGCTGCCTTCTTCTGGGTAAAATCGCATGTGGGGACGTACACATGGGTTCGCAAATTCCTGACAAAATGGTCAATTAATCACACAGTGTACAATATTTCTGAATTACCTGTTTAATTTGATCCCCCATGCTATTGAGCCAGAAAGGATGTCCAAAAGCACCCATAAATCGAGTGCGCTGGATGCCGCTGATCGCATCAAGAGGTCCCCTCGCAGATTTGATCTGCCGCACAGTGGGGACATTCACAACTCCATTCGCGCGTAAGAGCCATGTGATCAGCTTCGTGTCAGCTTCAGAGAGAACGGATCGGGGGAGTGATGTCGCCAGATCAAGGGTGCAGCTCTAGATCATCATCAGCAAGTGCAATACGTTCTGAACTCACACTCACTACACGATCTGACCACGGAAACCACAGCGGGTCTGCCTGTAAGCCTCGTCTTCGAGATGCAGCGAGAATCGGCAGTGCTAACCAACACTCCAATGTAAGTCGTATTTCGCAAAGACGAGGTGCAGCACATATGGGGTCCGGCTTGCCCATGCACGACAATCTCCCCACCTTCCTCGTCGTCGTCCGCCTCATCCTGATCCTCTATATCCGAATTTCCCCTCATCTCAGCCTCTCCCAAGCCCCCTCGCTGCCCCAACGGCTGGAAGTCCTCTCGCTGCCAAACCGCCAACGCTGCATCCATGTCGAACGACGTTGATCTTTGTTGAATGGTGGTGAGAGGTCCAAACCATTCCGCGGGAGCATTGCTCATGGTGTGAGCCAGATCAGATACAAAGTCCTCGTCGATGTGAAGATCCGGCGAGGGCGATCGGACGAACGTGGGGGGTGGAGGTGGTACGGGAAGGGGGGGTGCGACAGGCCGGTTCAGAAAGAGGTTGTTCCATTCGGAATTAAAATGCTGTTGGACTGGATTTTGATGAGCATCTTGCCTCGTCCGTAGAAAATTTCGATGAGTCTCAGATTTTTCGTGGTCAAGAGCCCGACGAAGTTCTGGGAATGTCTTTCCGACGCAGAGTTTGCACGTCCATCGCTCGTTCCTCAAGCTGCGACTCCCTTCAAGTGTCCATGCTGAGCCAAAGAGTCAGCAACGCTCACTGCTATAGACGATGACCGACCTTCAGGATTGGCGAGCTCGCGAGGCATGGCTTACGTCCGATATCGCCGAGACCTCCTTTACGGGCTGGCTTGTGACTCGTCACAGGTTGTCACACTGGGAATTACAGCAGATGAATATTCAAGTTCTATTACACGCTACGGGATATTCCAAGATGTCTTGGAGGGAAAATATTGTAAATGCGCGGAGAGCGAGCAAAGGTCGCGCGGCGAGCTATCGGACGGACGCGCGCCGGTCGCTTGGTGGAGCACGCGCGGCTACGAAATCAATGTATACCTGTGTTATACGCTTCGCAAAGAGCGTTCGTCTAAACAAGGAAGAATGTGCCGCTATCGCGAGGCGTGCGGCTGAGCAAATATCGGTGCTGAAGCGATTGAGCGAGGATGAAGAGCTATCCGAGGATCTTAGAGACCGGCTCGAGCGCTATCAATGGTACGTCACCTTACTCATGTCGTCCGATCCGAATTGACAGTCAACATCACCTGCAGCGTTCTGGAAGCCGTGTCAATGACCTTGGAAAAGATAGGATCGACGCCGAAGAGGAAGAACATCTTCCGAATAAGTAGTGTACAAGAAGAGACAAAGGAGTGTTTGGATAAGCTGAATGAAGCTTACCAGATGTATACTAGAGGTGCCACCCTAACGGGCAATACGAGTTGTAGTTTTGGTTGCTATCAACTGTGATGAGCAAGATTTCACGAAACAAACATGCAAGAAATCAGTCAAGGAGTGATGAGAGAGCAACTTGTATAGATATAGCAACGCACCTGATATCTTGATCATGCTCATTCTTGAGTCTTGACTTTGCTAGCCGTCTCCTTCTACGCGTTGTGCTCTCCGAGTCTCTCATGTTAAGATATTCAACAAGGACCTGAGAGTGTGAGGGCATCGTGAGTTGATTTTTGAGTTCAGACAAGTTATAGCACAAATGTGCCGACGTGGTGTGTGCAAGCATCAGTGACACTTTCGAGACTCTCAGGTAGTGATGCCGAAGTCCGGTTCGGTCCGGTCCTTGAGCCTTTGAGCCCGAACCTTGAACCAGACTTTGGTTCGGTCCTCCTTTGAGTGCCCGGACCTGAACCGGACGCTTTTGCGGACGCTTTGACATGCAAATTTGACATCATAAGATTTTTCTTTCGGTACAAATCTTGATAGCACGCGCGCGAGATGAGGATTTGAAAAAACATCTGTTTATTGAGCAGTAGGATGAAAGAACCATGATGCGATGAGGAAGGTAATTGTGGATCTGTACAGTCTTGAATCACAGCGAGCCGCCGACGAACACAGATGATGCGACAGAAACCAGGACGGAGACACTCGGGGGTATTAGTATGCGGCGAGTGTGTTATCGTTCTGAGGATCGCGGAATCGAGAGAGTTCGAGGAACGAAAGTAGGTATAATTAGCATAAGGTTTGAGACGAATAGCAAGGAGACGAACCTTAATCATTGACATAAGCCCTCGCCGCATCTCTTCACTCCGTTGTCTTGATCCTTTCTAGCCTTGAACCTCTCCGATATCGATAAGCTGTTTGGCTATGGATCATGAGCTGATACGAATGTGGTCTCGATCTTGAAGCGACGGCGCACGTTTCATGATAGTCTGGGAAAAAAAGACGATTGTCAGCGGATTGTGAAGAGACGTGTGAGTTACGGGGAAAGAATTTACTCACAGAATGCTAGGATGGAGAAGCCGAACGAAAGATCCTTGAATTGACAAACCGCTTGGTGAGATCGTACGATGACGCGGCCTCTTGAAACAACAGACACGGAAGAAGCAGATACGTCGTCGAGTGAAGAGGATGTAGATGAATGATTGAGAGAGGGAAGATGAAGCTGGAAGTGATTGGCACGATTGCAGGGCTGTTGACGTGTCGAGCGAACGATGAACGATGAAGAAAACCAGTGACACCAAGTCACTGGTTTCGAGGCAAAAGTACAGGTAATATGAGTGACACCAAGTCACTCATATTTCACGAGGGATGACAAGCACCAAGCTTGTCATTGCGACTGTTTGTTACCAAAGGTTGAGAACGTTGCTGAAGCTTGGCGGATGATGGTGAGGTTCCGAGCGATGCGAATGGCAGTTGGGTTCGAGAAGTTGTGTCTTGAGGTGGCTTTCAGTGCACGAGTGACCTGTCAGACTGTGTGGGATTCATGGCGAAGAGACGGTGGTGACCTGAGGACGTACCGCCGACTCGCTGACGCGTTGTGGTCGCTGGTGGACTCACGGAGATAGCGGCCGTGACACGATTTTCGAGTCCGAAATGACTCCGAGTCAGAGCTATAGCTCATTACGCGTTTTTTCGCTCAGAAACTACGTTGAATCTCAGTATAATTCTTGATAGTCTTGACCATCTATTTGCGGTCCAGTTCGGTTCGGACCG
The DNA here is from genome assembly GCA_001630475.1 of Sistotremastrum niveocremeum HHB9708. Lineage (NCBI taxonomy): Eukaryota > Fungi > Basidiomycota > Agaricomycetes > Sistotremastrales > Sistotremastraceae > Sertulicium > Sertulicium niveocremeum. Next base: position 171,868 of record KV419405.1, on the reverse strand, counting down.
CGTCCGATCTGCCCAGCCAGCGACCCGAATCGCTAACCAAACTTCGGTTCGGTCCTCCTCAAAGCTGCCGGACCTGAACCTCTCGAATTGAGAGGCACTTGTTGTTAATTTTGGACCAAACGCGAGAAACGGCTTACAGGTTTAACAAAGGAAAGACTGCCCGGCTCAGTCCAGAGCGTGGCAGTCCATCTAGTCGAAAGAAGTGGTTGCCGATGATAAGGTCAGACAGTGTTTAGAGGGCGTGGATAGATCATCGCGGGAGCTGATCGTTTGTGGGGTCAATATGAGGGAGCGTAGATGTGTTCGAGGCCGCCAGGACTACGGCGACGAGAACAGGGCCAGCTAACGGTTATCGAAATTCGCCCAGGAACAGTACAGTACTTCTGAAGAAGCAGCACGTCAGAGCGATCCATACTGCGCAGAAACATTGTCACGTACCAGCAAACATCACATTGACCCGGACCGATATGCTTCTCTATACACTCTTTGTCACATCGTGTACTTCATTCGTTGACGCGAGCCTGAGTCAACATTGACATTGGTTGCCATCTGGGCATCACGAAGAAGAAGAGGTACGCCTCAGTAGAAGAGATTCTGGGTGTTCCTTGACGGCGAATGACAGTGCAGGAGAACAAGTCAGAACAAGTGAAGTCTTTATAGCGTAATCGGTCGCCAAATGTGCCTTCTAAAGTGAACAAACGCACCGTCTCCGTCTACGCGTTCTCTTGTGGGTTGATTCGAGGCGAAACTGAGCAAGGTGAGACTACAGTCAGTCGTTAACGTTCTGAATTAGTGAGTACGTACAGATAGCATCGATCATTATCGATGTGCTGAAGAGACAGAGTGATGCCACGTAGGATTCGGGTAGGAATAATGGCATGATATGTCGCACAAGTCATGCTGCAGTGTTGATCATGGATCTGACATCTGCTGTAATCTCCAAAATATGACATGATTGAACCAGCGAACGAAAGTCGAAGTCGCTCAGTTAAAAAGCAAGCCACGGAAGCTTCCCGTTACGTCAACACAAGCGCGCTTATTTTCAACGTGATCACGTTCGTTTTCTATATCTGCTATACAATGTCGGCTTGATTCTCCCTCGGCCTCTCTACCAATCCTAACCCTTTTATTCATGCATTGCGCTCACCTACAATACTCCAGAACATCGCAATCACCGCCTTTAAGAGAGAACTTAGCGTACCGATCCAGCCAAAGGCCGCCTCAATGCAAAGACGACTATATGACGAGCCTGGTCGTTAGGCGATGCTAGCAGATATGGAAGACGACGAGGACTAGGCTGACAGTTGTCGAGGGGTCTTAGAGATCAGACAGGAATACGGGACAGTGGACAAGGGTTAGGAAAGAGAACATGGCATGACACTTGTACGAGCGATTGTGAAAGGACTTTTGTTTAGTATATTCAGTCATCAGACGGCTTTCGAAGGTCAAGGCAGCGTGCCTTGAATATCACCGTTCAACCTCTCTTCTGTTTTCACTTCTCTCCTCTAAGATTGATCAGGGTGTCCAGCCAAGGGCATCATCTAAGGATTGGACGGCTCCACAAAGCATGCGGTGAATAATGATCAACAAAAATACGAGATAGCCTGAAAGTCCTTCACAGGTTGACATCGACTGCATTGATTGCCTCGAGGTGTGAGTGAGGATGCGACGGACGCCACAAAAATAAAACCTCGATCGTGATGTCAGACACTGAGGGCAAGGAGGGGTCGAGAGGTGATAACGACAATGCAGTATCGAGGACAAAGAGCCGGTCGAGAGTCAAACAGGTCAATAATGGCGTCTGCCAGTATTTTGAAAATGATATTCAACTGCCAAGGTAGAGAGTGCTTAGCAATTCATCACCGGTTGAGCGATCGGAGAACACACCTGTATTCTTTGATATCACCTGAGACTGCATATGATCGATCCTATCCATTTGTTCTTGCTTCAAGCTGCTTGAGTAATGAAATTTTGCTTATCTAGTATGCGACTGTTCCCGATCCCATCATTGTCATACAAAGTTTACTCATTGATCGGGATTCTTGGCCTCTTCAAAGCTCTTGCACTACATAATCTTTGAACACGCGGAGCAAGTGAGTCAATTCAGATCCTTGTTGGGAGATTCAATTACGCACCTTTGTTTCAAACATGTCTGTCTGTCTCCTCATAAATCCTCTGGTTCCTATATTAGTATGCAGTCCCTCCGCCAATCCGGCGACGACGTTCAAGGAGCTTGAGTATTCTCTGATATGTAAAACTGAACGCGCTTGTTGCATTTTGGCGTGCTGAAAATAAAATCCTCCTTCCAAGACAGCAATTGAGCTAACCGTTGATAAAGAAGAGAACCCTTGGGTACGCACTGTGATGGTCCGTGTCTGTCATCCATTATTTAACTTCTCTGTTCTCTAATCCAGCCCTGTCTGACGTCCTTCCGGTAACATGAACCTTGCACGGGCCCCAATGGTTGTGAAGCGAACGGTGCCACGAGACACTTGAGAGTGCAGGACATTCATATTGACTGGCGTCAGCGAACATCAACCAGAGACAAGACTCAGCATGTTGAGCAAGAGGCTGATGTAGCAGTGGATGAAGTAACGATCTTCGGACGAAAAGCTAAGGCCGCTTCATGATCCAGGAGGTGCGGCGATGGGGTTCAGATGATAGGAATATGACCTGGATGCAGTGCATCAATGACATTGAGGCTGGGTTGAAAGGGTGTTTGGACATTGTATATATGGAGAACAGCATTTCGGAGAGTTGTCTAGGGCAATGCAGAGCTGACCTACGCGTGATCTTCTTTGCGCATCGCAGCATAATTATGAATCAAGACAATTTTGACTCTCAACGCGTCACGGCTCCGGGTGTTTGCAACCGAGATTGAGTGATGGGGCTAGAATGAGACTTGCTGGGAAGCATAGCATGGGCGACTGTGGCGGATGGCTCGGAGGCTTGGATTGGCCGCCATCATGGCGAAAGTGATGTCATTGCAATTTTCATCGCAGCAAGCGAGTGCGCTACGATGCAACGGTTGGAACAAGTTCATAATTGCATTTCTGCATTTTTGCGCACGGCGATAATGAAAGCACTAGAAATATAGTTTGAAGGCATTGCACTACTGGCAGCTCTAGAATCACTCCAGATCAGATTTCTAATATCCACCTATTGTAGGTCCTTAGCGAATCTCATCTCCTCTCAGATGTCCAAGCTTCCCAAATGCACTTGCAGCAACAAGGCTGTCTAGGTGTGAAGTGAGAAACACACTATCAGACGTTCGTTCATTCACGTACAATGTATATCGGCTCAGAACCTCTGGTTCTCAATAGGCTCGTCGAAAGCCCAACTTCATTGCATCCCTCAGCACTCTCGGTCAAAATCAAACTCTACGGACTAGGTCAGCTTCAACGTCCTCACAGAACAACTAGGTACGCAGCCGTGATAATCGGCATGATTCCGCCTGTCTATTATCGTATCATCCGCAGCGCTGCCGGATTGGCCCGAGCTGTTTGTCGGAAAAAGGTTAGACACAGATGAGGATTTGGCTCGCCGTCGAGGAACTCGGTGACACCGTACACTTTGTCCATAGCAGTGATAGCATTAGGCAACACTTTTCGGCACCTTCTAGCTTCAAGCTTCATGCAGTAGGTCTGGATACCGTGTACGATGATCCAGCAGCACTTTCGTGCATACCGTAGCGTCTGATCTCATGCTCCTTTCCTTCTGTCCTTCTAGTTGTGGGTTCCGGATTTGAAGACCAGATTCAAGACTAGGAAGAAATATAGATGCTGTCGCTGAGAGAATATGATGGGGAGAATGATAAAGCCTGGACTGTATAGACATCAAAGAAAGTAGTATGTCAGCTTACTCGGAATTGGAGATTAATCTCGACAACGCACCTGACTTGGCTGTCCATCTCTTGTATCACACCTCGGTCGAATATATCGCCCCACTCTGCTAACGTTCAGCTGACATGCGTATCCGGGAAGCCCAACTTCTATCAACAGGCTCCTTTGATTTGGACTGAGCACTACTAGTACCTACCGAGATGCACAAGATAGTGTTGACGTTGACGAAGGATGCGAAAGTGGAGAAAAAGATATGAGAAGTGTCGCCATTGATCAAGTCTTGAAACGATCCAAAAGCCATCAGTGAGTCTATTGATTGCGAGGCGGTACTGCAGACGTCGATCTTGTGGGCGAGAGCGAAGAGTCAAGAATGACTCGGATGAGTGCGGTCGGTACACGACGATGTCGCCAAGAGGATGTCTAGATGCGAATGGTGAGAAGAACGGGAGAAGGAACGGGTGGGTGGGATAATCAGTGACCGATCGCCCGTCAAAAGAATTGAGTACGCACCAAAGTCAACGTTATCAAACACGTTGCTTTGATTACCTCTCAGATTCTTTTGGTCGTCTCTGCGTTGTCTCTACCAATGGTTTGACAAAACGAATGGCCTGAGACGAAAGATGCAATGTGGTGTAGTTCATGAATAATTCGTTTCGCTTACCTTCAGTCCGATCGCTGCTAACCAGATTCTGTACCACAAAATCGACCTCATTGACATTCCGACCATCTGACACATTCTGTCCACTCAACAACCTCGCGAAGAGACATTGACCTAGGAACAATGAAGTCTTGTAAGTACTGCACATTATTCTGGAGTGGATGCCTGCTTACCACCTGGTGGGACGACGATGGCCAAGAGGAGGGTGTTTTTTAGGGATCTTTGATGGAATCATGCACCCGCTGATTGAATGGATAGTAATGCGGGCAACCCTCCCTTTTCGATCTGACTAAACAAGGTGAATGATGGTGAAGGGTTATAGCAAAGAACTTCATCGAACTGCTTGTGCAAGGTCCCTAGGTTGACGATGTTTTGCTCAGCACAGGAAAAAGGCAGGGAATGCATTGAGAACAATGGATTGAAAGCGATGGGCATCGATGTCAAACACAGGTAAACAGAGTGGAATAGAGGGTCAAAACGCGAAATTGGTGGAGTTACGTCGACCGTTGACATGAGCGGCTGGTAGTTGAATAATGGGCACGCGCGATTGCTTTCAGATCAAAGACCGACTTTATTTATCAAACAAATTACTGTAATGCGGGACGACAAGTTAGATCCTGGTATTCCATGATGCACCTTGACCATTCCCTCGGCTTCCAACATGAAGCCAATCAACCTCTACCAGGCCTTTCTCTCCCTCACAGCGTCTTGTCTTGAGCTAGATAGTTCGATTTATATCGGATCAGACGAGCAGGTTGGAAGAGAGATCGAGACATGTTTTGAAGAACTTAGGAAAGAAGAAGTCGGTTGTACTGATGTAAGCCATTCATTTTTTGCGGTGATTGTAAACAGGTCCCACGACGTGCGAATACGGAGGCAAGTGTATTATGTGTTCTTCATTGGAACGATGTCTTAGAAGTGATGTCGGCTTGATGAAATTGTCCACTGTAGCAATCAGGGTTGACATGGCTTTGAGCCAATGGGATGGCGACTGAAAACAGAATCCGGGAAGGAATGCTTGGAGGGAAAGAGAGTTACATTATTGAGTGGATTTTTGAAGGATAGCCTCAATCTGTCCCTTCGTACTCTAAACGGCAGGTTTTCGGGAGTTGATACTGTTGTCGAAACGTTGAAGCGGGGCTGCGTCAACGGCGACGATTGCGTAAGTAGACGAGGGGCGATAATGGCGATGACAATTGATCGAGAGATGGATGGTGTGGGATGTCGTTTGAGGAATGGGTGGGTGAAAGGTGACGTTGAACAAATCTGAAGTAAATAGTTATAGATGAATATGAGTGATGGATTGAGTTGAGTAACGCACCTGACACTCTCCAACTAGCGGACCATGCAAGATCTCTCTTCCTCGACCATGCTTGCACTCCATCTCTTTTCTCAACACAAAAGGACGTCGTCTGGGAAAATTATGGGTTAGTACGTGCGTGCAATTCAACGGAGCAGAGGACTTACGCTGATGGACTCTCAATAAAAGTTGTGCGATCTTGATGTCCTGGATGTCAGCCGCGACAACGAGAGAGAGAGACACGGGGAGGGAATCGTAGTCGCTGAAGAGACGAGGGAAAAAGCGGAAGGAGAAGAGCCGCCGGAGGAATTTCCCGTATAGGCGAGTACTACTTTGCTTTAAGAGCTTGATGGCGATTCTCCGAGGCGATTCGATCCGCTCTCATGCTTGTCGAGTTTGAATAACAGTAAGTGATGGCACATTGACTAGCCCAGATGGGATGCTAAAGAAGATATGGAGCATGTGCCTGAGGGTGTCGAATGGACTTGAAGGACTTCGAGCACGAAAAAGTTCGCGTATGGAAAGGTGATAGTAAGGTGACGGATTGGGTCTCGAGTCAGGGCGAATTCATCTCAATGGAGGGCAAATCCCTTTAGGGAACTGATGCAATGTTGCATGAGTCTTCTTGGGGCAATGGAAGTTTTAACACGTACTGGAGAATGGTAGCTCAACGACACTTAACACATTCCTCTTTCGCTCACCGTCCGCCCATGAATCCTGTCCAACGCTTGATGTGGAAGCTCGATGAGAGTCAAGACGGAGCCAATGTTGGATGGTGATGTTGTCGGAAGGATATCTGGACGTTGAAGAACAATCAGAGACATATCATGTCACGAATGGATGTAGCAACGCACCTTAAGTCCTCGTCCTTGTTGCTGCTCTCAAATTTCCATCCATATTGCCAAGACATGCTCACCCTGGTCGACACTTAGTGAATTCAGGACGGTCTGGAAGGCAGCATGTCATTGGTAAGTTATAGACAATGATTGCATTGGCAAGTACTTACCCTTGTAATCTTGAACGCGAGCCGTGCGAGACGTATTGGTAAGATGGTAATGGATTAGTGAATGTCGAGAAGGGATCACGAGGACGCGAAGACGCGAAGACGGGGGATGATCGATGCGCGTTGTCTGCGGTGGGAGGTGAAGGCGAGGCGAGGCGAGGCGAGGGACGATGAGACTGGCAAAGGCGAAAAGAATGTCAGAAGGTGGCGGTGCATGTGAGAATCAGCGATCAATTGCGCATTGAGAAATCAAGGACGCACTGAATCCGTACATGCTAGGGATACCAACGAGTACGGCAAAAATAAGGGTACCCGTGGGTGTTCAAGTACGGGTACCCGCTTACATAAGCAAACGCGAGTACAGGTACGGCCCGGTGGGAGGAAAAAAATAAAAACATGGGTACCCGGACGCAGGTACCCGTGTTTTTTGGCAGGGGGACTCGCGGGTACCCGAGTACGAGTACAGCATTTTGGCCAAAAAAAATTGGCAAGTACAGGTACGGGGGTCAAAAAAAAAGCGTGGGTACCCGCCCACGGGTACCCGAGTACGGCAAGTACGGACTCGTTGTAAACCTTAGTACATGCTTGCTGGGACCAACTCTTACGTTTTGCTACCGTCCACAGCATCTTCTCCTGTGGTCTCTTCGAGTCCTCAGCAATGCTTCGACAAAGTTGGCAAACTAGAAACAGATGTAAGGTTCTGATATACACAGCGCAATCATCAAGGACTTACCGAATGCACCCATTCAGCTTTGATTTTCAATTCAAAGGTGAACAGGCAACAGAGTGGGACGAGGGACGAGGGAATAAAGATGTGCTTGGGATTTCATTGGCATAATGGAGGGAGGACAAAATGACATGCGTCAAACGCTGGCAAGAGACGACATGAGAAAACGACGGAGATTGAGGTGCGCAGATAACATACCTTCAACTTATTTCCGTCTCCATCTACATGTTCTTTCTTTGATATTGTGTCGAGGTCTCAACGAGAAACTGGATAACGTAAAGTATTATGAAGTCGCGAACTTATTGCATTGGCGAGCACTTACAGATGTCTTCTTGATAGCACTAATTTCGCGCCAACATATTGCGTAACAGACACCCAACGGGGGTCTGTTAAGGGAATGTCACCGCGATGATGGTGATTGATCAGACAAGAGGCTTTCAGGTTATCGCCAGTAGACATAAAGGAGACGACACAAAGAGCGGATAAGACACGGATCGAGTGGTGTTCATGGGAATGTGGGAGGCGATGAAAGGTCTTGAAAGCAGACTTGAAGATCGACAAGGAGATTGACGACAGGAGATGGCGATGACGTTGAGTATTGTCTGAGAACTTGAGTTCCAGAGGTCATCAAAATTCAAAAGAACACAATTGAAGTGCATGGAAAGAATGCTTGTGCTCAATGAGATGAGAGATGTGCCAGGACGATGCACGATGAGATGAGGCAGGGAGTTGCCGAAATGGCTGTACGGACAGCCATTTCGGAGTTCGCCGAGAGACGACTGACAGGCTGGAAATCAAACTTCTGGAGAATTTTTCACAACAAAAGTGAGATGAGGAGCAACGAGATAATCAATAGACATTGTAGATTAAATTTGGTGAATTTAACTTGATGTTTGAGCCCGCAATCACCGTCACAGACGTGCGGGCGGGGTTTCAAATCTAACCCTACCTAACCCAACCTGGGCCTCAAAATCGGCGATCACACAATCAAACGGTTTCTGGGGCAGGAGAAATGCGCGTAACGGGCCTGACCTCATGATATACCTTACAACATGTCGTGTAATTAGTTATAAGAATTTACATTAAGTTTTGAGTCCGCTATCGCTGTCTAACATGAATTTTGGAGGCTCGAAAACAGCTGGCGCGGAGTTTAAAACCGGATTTCGGATGGGGCCAAAAATGCAGTATATGCGGGCTCAACCAACGAGGACGCATGCAAAATCAATCGGAAAGGTGCCATTGTGGAGATATTAAGAATACAAATGTACGGTACAAATCTTAATTTTAAATATAATCAATTGAGCTCGCAATTGCTGTCAAGGATGCAGGTCGCTCTCGCAAGAGAAGGACGATTTTCGTATTTCATACTACAACTCGTAATAGTGAGTTATTTCAGGCATCGAGAAGACTGGATCCACTACGCGACTGTATAGTTCGAGTCCTCGATTGCTGCTGATAACAAATTAACGGTGCTCGTCAATGGCCTGCGAGCCATGGCCTTGAGCTCCGGTTCTCAAAAGCTAGTCATTGGAGAGGAACCAGATCAGGTGTGTGCATCGCGAAGATGCCGTGCAGCACCATCCACTGACCTATCTTGTGAGATTCGTCGTATACCAACTGAAAACATCATGCTCCTGGAAGAAATTAGCTGTCAGAAAATGAGGGGATATACCGTTCGGTTCGCTAAAGGCAGAATGCTTGATCAGTCTGGATACCAGAGAGCCGTCATAGTCAAGAAGTTTCAAACGATGGATCCATGCGAAGACAGAGCTCAAGATAGGTTTGATTGTGAGACTGAGTTGCGGCGTGATCTGCTGTGAGTTCTATACTTGTCGCATGATTCGACTCCCTGACATTTCATCGGCGGATGCAGAGATGCTTCTTTCGCGAGAATGCTTGGGATTTCAATTGCCAGTCGGAGAACAAAGATGATTGTGATGGAGGCTGGTGAGTGGCACGACTATGAGGAAGATGATGGGTTAATAGTGAAAGAAGGCACCATTGTTGCGTACGACTACCTCCAGAATCTACACGAACTCGAATATTTCCTGGAGCATTCGCGAATTGTGCGCATCACTTTCTTGGTGTCCACGTTGAACTAACACAGAAGTAGATGTGTGAATATGTGGTGCGTCATGATCAGTGGACCATTTACCAGCGAATTAAGTACGGCAGGCCGGATCCAAGTTTCTTCGTGAACACAGAGGCTCTTGGAGAGGAGGGGTGAGTATTTGGAACATGCGAGGCACGCCGCCAGTGACAGGGCTGGACAGTATCATGATTTTCTGTTAAGTGCAAAGGAAAAGCGGTTGTGCATGTGAGGATTGGGAAGAATGGATGGCCAGTGGGAGGATTCAGGGTCGCGGACGTGGGAAGCATTCTGTAGGATGAGTGAACGTTGACCATGAAGATCAAGCGCTGATGTAAGGACAGTTAAGGGATGGATTTGGTGAGTCGGATTTCGCGCTCGGGAAACCTTTCTCAATCGGCGCAGACGCGACTGCGGGAGGAAGTTGGTCGTTCGAAGAATATGCAGATTTATTCGAGGCAATGAGGGAATCGGTGACAAATTGCAATGAAGAGAAGACGGAGAAGAATGCCCGAGATCTGTGGACTTGTCTGAAGCAGTGGAGCGAAACGAGTCCGAGAGAGCAAAGAACTGAAACTTCGCTGACAGTCGGTGAAATTGGCTGGATCGACGGAAAAGTCTGGCATTCGATTTCTCTACGCCATCAGATACCAGTTGCACAGCCACCACAATATCTCCTCACTGCAGCTCGATTGCGCGACGGAGAGTGGGACACAATCGTGGGAACACAGGTCGAAGAATTCACCAGGTCAGTCTTGTGAGTGTCTTGATTTCGCCACTCAATCGTCTTAGATGGTCGATCGATGTTTCTTCGGGTGAGGAAGTCTATCTCCGCTCGTTTGTCCTGTCGCACGGCACAAGAGAAACTACCGACTTCTTTTATGGATGTGCACTGTCACTTGCTCGCGGATCTGGGGTCGACGTTCATTCGCTTCGCCATGGTCAGTCCCCCTTCCCTCATAATCTCATCTATTGACTGTCTGTAGTGTCTCAATCGGGCCTGGTAGTTGATGCTTCCCTCAGAACCTCCAATGAACAGACCTCAACTATCTACTACTTCGCCTATCCCAACTCCGACGGCCCCGCGATGGTCCCGCCGGATCCGCCAGGCTTCTGGTCTTTGTCTCCCGACCCTCTCTGTCATGATTTTCACTTCCAAGCTGATGCCGCTGAAGTTCAATTTTGCGCGTAAGTCCGACCTCTTGCCCTTCGCTTCAATCAATAATGCCAATTCAGAGCACCATTTCTTACCTATGAAAGACTCAATGACCGCATCCTTCCACTCCTTCGAGATCTCGGTTCATACGGCTTTCTCCCCGTTTCCGATAGTACCGATGCATCCAACCTGCCCTTCGCATCCGTCACAGAAGTCTCTGAACATGCGACCGAATCGACATCTCGAAACGGCCCAAGAAACGATTCGGTGATGCTCTCCTCTCCGCATTCAGCAAGAAGAATTAGACCCGAATGAGCTTGACGGGGCCCACCAAGGACGAACCCCTATTCGACGCGACTTTAATTCTCTCTATTGGTGCCCATTGCACTTCCGATCATTGGACTAACAAATCAACTCATAGCGCATAGCGTGATGTAGATTTGCATATCTTCGTACGGTTCTTCGTTGTCGGCGTCGCTTTTCTTTCGTCCCTCGCGAGTCGCGAGTCCGGATCGTGTCAAATGAATTGCTGCGAACGCAAGTGCATGTGCACTCTTTTGCGGTCAAGCTCTCTGTACTTCGTGGATATACTTATGTGTAGTTTTCGTTTCTCAATCTACTGATTCACTGGAGAGTTGGCGGAATATTTCCGACGCAGCAGGCAACGCAGGGCTTGTTTCGGCCCTGTACATCAGCTATTCTGTACCTTGATTATGTAAGGCTTCCTAACGTCGCTTTTCGAATTGCGGGTCGCGGGCCACGATATTTGCACTTGAAGACTTGAAGTCTGAATTGCAAGGCAGTCTTGTCCCAAAAGATAGACTCGATCTCAGCCATCTTCTCGACGTCTCAACGATTATATTCAGTATGCCTCCTCTGGTCTCATTTCTCTCGGTGTCGTTGAATATCAGCCCAGGATATTGACCGATTGCTCGCATATCGTTGAACAGCGTGGTCGCGAAGCATGGCTGAACCAAACGACTAGAACATGTGCAGCAAGCGAGCACGATGAACTCAAGGATTGTCTCAGTCTACTTGGTGAGTCATGCGTACCAAAAATGCATAGTACGTCCCTCAGGCTTTCACGGACTTCCGTCCAGCAACTCACAGGAATTCCAGCTGCGCTCGACCATTGCTACCGAGATGAAATTGACGCAGTCCGGCTGGCCAGATCGGATATGTGGAACGCAGAACCTGGCATCCGGTCCTTCTTGAGCAACAATTCTTGGTTTCACTTCTCCTCTACCGAACAGCTCTTTAACGGCGAATGAAAGACATCTGAGGGAACGAGAGTGAACGGTCTCATCAGGTAATGTTCAGCACATACTTTCGGTATTGACTGCTAAGTAAGAGGCTGCTTCAGATGGGAATCTATGCCGATGAGAGACGGGAGGTCCGGCTCAGGACATGGTGTGGGTTGACCGAAACGTTGAAAGCGAGGGAGCTCTCAATGAGAAGTGTGCTGTTCATTGATGAGCGTTTAGACGTCGATCCGCAAATATTCCTTCTCAGTATGTCATCCCGTGTTCTCAAGTATTTATCTAACCTTTGACAGTGACGAGGACAGGCTTTGTTGCAGAGATCTGTATCCATGTCTATGAAGAACAGTCTCCGAATCCGAATATCTACGACTTCTCTGATTCATGTAATCTGGATGATATGTTTCCCAAGCCTCCTGGTTTCTGGACATTTTCTGAAACTCTCTTCCCGGATGGCGAGGGCCGTCGCACCGATGGCTTCGCTTAGAGCATGTGAGTGCCTCGGTCTCCTAGATAAGTGCAGAAACCTTGATGCTGACATCCTGTCCACCAGCAATCCGTATGTCACCCATCTCGCTCCTAGCGAACCTCTGCTCTCCACCATTCAAACATTCAAGAATCGAACAAACATTAGCTTTTCGGCGAACCCCAAAATTCTATACACTGGCCTGTATCGGGGGGGGGGGGGGGGCCGAATACGCCCGATCCTCTGCCCAACGCTTGGCAGCCTGGTTGAAACTGGTTGAAATGGCGTGCTATCTGGACACAGGTTCCTTTCAAAACTGAGGAGGCGCAAGCGGGCAGTTGCTTAGTGTTGTGGCTTGGATGGCGGCCATGATCAAAGTGGCTGAACCTTCTGTGATCAGTGCTGTCAAAAACTGAGGCCAGAGACCCCAACGACACGGGTCGTACGGTCATCCGCAATGTGATTGCGTCTCCACTTCCTCCGAGCAAAAGACTGTGCACTTTTTGGTGTCACTTCAAGTCAGTAGCTGCTCCTTTTAAACTTGGTACTGTAACCGTCTCGTCCATTGGTCTCGTCACTGTAGTAGTGGAGCTTGTTGACTCGTGCGCCTGCACACCGCACATACACAGTCTTCCACAAAGATCTTTCATTTGATTTTGCGTTCACACGAGCATCTACGCCTCCGATAAATACTAGTAGAATCGACATTGGAAAAGCCCTCGCCTAAGCCTCGTCCTTCGAATTGCTTAGTCAGCGACTCGTCGTGCCTTGCCGAGTCTCGAACCAAGTTGCCGACTCAACGGTGTCCAATCTTGCTTCACCAAGTCTCCCTAGCTGGTGTCTATCTGCTTGTTCCTTGCCTCCTCTCTCCCAAAATATGAAATTGGCAATCGGCTCTCTGAGTGGAAATTTCGGTGTATCCTATGAACACAGCGATCTGGACGCTTTAAGGGGGCAGGTCAACCGATTTCGTCCAAGGACTCACGAATCTTTGAGATCTCTGTGGTTGATCGTCAGAGGGGTTTTACTACCTGGTGGCACGTTTGAACTAGGGAACATAAGTGATGTGGTCAAGCCGTGAAGGTGCGTCTTCAGCACGGTCATCTTCTTATGACATTTACCGATATAGCCCGAATCTCGTCCCAGAACTCTTACAACTCCATCACTACAACCAGATTTGAGCTTCTGTGGCAATCATATAGTCACAGCTTGGTGGATGAGCTCGCTCATCGGGCTTGGACTCAGGGCTGCGTGCTGCCAGCAGTAGCCACTTGCGGCATCCTTTGTAGGACGACTGAGGTAACCAGACAACAAATTTGACTATGATCGACTTCATAGGAACTCAAATTTTTCTAGTCTGTGCATTTCAGCTCCCTACACAGATTGATGCCACCACTCTGCCGACGATGGAGGGTAAGACACTACCCCGGCCCATTCTTTTCTCCCAACTTTGAAAAGCTCGGTTTAAATGTCTCAGCACTCTCGTACTCTCTCCATTCCTTACACCGATGCCCCTCTCTGCAAACACAAACGCAAACCTCTTGAAGGTACTCAAGATTCTCCAAAGCCTCAGCGAAGCGTTCCCTCATGGTGGAAGCCTAAAGGCTCTTGCTGGCATTGGCTTTTACAAGGCAATCTTCAGTTGCTGGTTTCAACTGTATTAAAGAATGTGTAAATACCTTTTACAAGGCAACTAGAGACTATTAGCAAGGAGCGACGATACTAAGATAAACGAATGACTTACTCTTCAGTTGCTGGTTTCAACTGAAGAGCGTAGGCGCGAGGGCGCGGAGCATTAACTACTTAAGTCCGTTAAGTCCGAACACTATATACGAATTGTAATCTAAGCTTGAATTCCAACACTCCCCCTCAAGCTGGATGCAGTCCAAGCCCGAGAGAGAATTTCTCTATCTTTGGAGAGTCCAATGCCTTGGTAAGAATATCGGCAATTTGGCTGTCGGTCTGAATATATTTGAGGATGACTTGATTACGAGCGACCATCTCGCGAATGAAATGATAAGGAAGGGCGATGTGTTTGGTTCGGGGTGAGAATTTGTGTTCCTTGGCCATCGCAATTGCACTTTGGTTGTCACCGAAGAGAGTTGTGGGATATTGGAGAGGGGAAAGGACATCTTCGAAGAACATGCGAACCCAGAGAAGTTCGCGGACAGCATGGGACATGGCGATGTATTCGGCTTCTGCTGTGGAAAGTGCAATGATGGATTGTTTGCGAGAACTCCAGCTTACGGCTCCTCCGTCGATCATAACGACATATCCGGTGACGGATTTCCAGTCAAGATCTTCGCGAGCAAAACTGGCGTCGCAATAGACGGAGAGGCCATCCTTGGTAGCGCCGAAGGTGAGCTTCTTGTCTTTCGTGGTGACGAGATAGCGGAGAATTCGTTTGGCGGCTTCCCAATGGATGCGAGCTGGATTGTTCATGAATTGCGCAAGAACAGAGACGGGGTAGGCGATATCAGGACGGGTACCAGTGGCCGCGTAGTTCAGAGATCCGATGAGTTCGAGATAGGGAACGTTCTTCATTTCGTCAATCTCGGATTGGGATGTGGGACACTGACTGCGAGTATATTTGGCGCCTGGAACCATGGGAGAATGGGTAGGTCGACAATCTGAAAGGTTGAATCTCTTTGCCATGGCGTCAATATAACTTTCCTGTGACAGAGATAAGATCCGATTCTCTCGATCGCGTTCGACCAGAAATCCCAGTAGCCAATGGATATCACCGAGGAATTTGATGGGATACACGGCCTCGATCCGACGATGAATATCCAACAGTGTGGGTGTGTCATTACCTGTACTGTGGACATCGTCGACATGGATTCCTAGGAATGTTGAGATTCCATTTGGCTCGTGTCGGTAGAAGATGGCGGGATCAACCTGGCTACGGGTAAATCCCAAATCTTCTAGAAGTTTGAGGACGGTCAGGTACCACTCTCGTGCGGCCTGCTTTAGACCGTAGAGCGGATGAAGCAGTAGGCAGACGTGATCGGGATTGTCCGGATCTTCGAAGCCTTCGACTTGTTCCATGTAGACAGTCTCTCGGAGGGTTCCGTTGAGGAAAGCTTGCTCGAAGTCGGCTTGGTAGATGTCCCAGTCGTTACGAGTAGCGAGGGAAAGGAGAATTTTGTTGGAGGCGGATCTGGCGACGGGGGCAGTGGTTTCGAAGTAGTCAACCTTGTATTTTTGAGTGAATCCACGAGCTGTGACTCTTGCCTTGTATTTTACCGGCTTTCCGAGTGCATCGAGCTTGATTTTGTAGACCCAACGGTTGCTGACCACGTTGACGCCAGGAGGACGAGGTACGAGTTCGTACACTCCACGTGCTTTAAGACCTTCCACTTCGGCTTCCATCGCGGATCTCCATTCCGGCCACTCCTTGGTCTTCATCGCTTCCCGCATGCTCTCCGGTTCTCCACCAGCGGTGGTAGCAGCGAAGGCGAATACTCCCCCTGATTTGAAGTCTTCTTCGAGTTCGGTGACGTAGGCGAGAGAAGCTTGTGGGATATCAGAGGATGGTGAAGCTGATGATTTGCGAGGGTTTAGACCTGTGGATGATCCGATCCCAGATTGGATGTCCCTCAACTTCAATGACGGTGTTTTCGTACGATGACCGCGACCTAGAGGCGCAGAAGACTCTTCTGTTTCGTCCAATGGTGTTGTCTCGTTTTCGAATTCGTTCATGAGATCGGCGAGGGGTTTAAGGGAGCTGGGAGATGATGGAGGAGTGGTGCCACGAAGCGTTGGCGATGGGCGAGGGGATAATTTTGGCGATGATGAGGGAGTATTTCCGGGTTTGGATGATGTATCTTCCGGAGTGGGTTGATTGATATCGCTAGACTCCCCCTCAATCATGATAACCGGAGGAGATACGTCATTCTTGTCGAAGATGATGTTTCTTTCAACAGAGACTCTCCCGGTTTCTGGCCAATAAATCCGATGCCCTTTGCTTTCTGAGTCAAAGCCAAGCCATTGACAGTGTTTTGATTTGGGATCGAGCTTGGAGTTAGCTTCGATATGAACCCAAACCTTACACCCGAACTTGTGAAGCTGTGACAGATCTGGCTTCTTCCCGTGGACCATTTCGTATGGAGTTTTCCCGGGTAGAGCGCGAGTTGAAGTGCGATTCTTCAACCAGACAGCATGACGAATAGCTTCTCCCCATAGCGACAGAGGTAGGCCGGCTTCGATGCGCATGGCTCGAGCCTTCTCCTTGAGAGTTCGGTTGAGACGTTCGGAGATGCCGTTCTGGGAAGGGGAATCGTGGACATTCAGGCGACGAATAGTTCCTTTGGACTTCAGATGAGCAGAGAATTCCTCGCTGGTATACTCTCCACCTCGATCGCTCTGGAATTCCTTAATGACGCTGTTCCGCTGCTTATCGACCCAGGCTTTGTATTCCTTATAGGTTTTGAAGACTTCATCCTTGCTCTTAAGGAGGACCAGATAGGTTTCGCGTGAATAGTCGTCGGTGAAGGTGACAAAGTATTTCATCCCTTTTCTGGTGGCCTTCGGTGCCGGTCCAGATACGTCACTGTGAACTCGGTCACCGTAATGCTCCATACGCTTCTTCAGAAAAAAATAGACCAGCTAATTCAGCTCCTGAGTACTCCTGAGTACTCAGGAGCTGAATTAGCTGGTCTATTTTTTTCTGAAGTTGCTCTCGCGGATCTTCGGATGAGGTTTCCGAGTCTGCTTTGCCTGTGGACAGATGCCACACGTCTTCGGCTCCCCCTCTTTCGTGATCAGCTTGATGCCAGTGACGAGTCCGTCCCGCACGAGTTTCTCCGCAGCTTTTGGAGATATATGCGCCATGAGCTTATGGAGTTCGTAGATGGTGACGTGAAGATCGGTGGGTTTGGCAGGTTTAGCAGATTCAGCGGTTGTGGCGGATTTGGCGGAGGCCTTCTTCGTAGGAGTGCGAGACAAGAGATGGTAGAGACCATTGAGTTCATGGAACTCGGCGAAGGTCTTCTCCTCCTTTGAGACTGCGCATACTCTCTTTTCGATATGAATGGCGAATCCGGCTTTATCGAGGCGACTGGCAGAGACGAGGGCAATGGGCATTTGCGGAGCGTAAAGGGTGCGTGTGAGCGTAATGGTTTTGGCCTGACCATCAACCATAGTCTCAAAGACTACGTCACCAATGCCTGTTGCGAAGAACTCGTGGCCGTCGGCTGCGCTGATTGGTCGAGGTTCGATGGGAGTGAAGTTGACGAAGTGATCGCGGCAGGGATCGAAGTGGCGAGAGGCTCCGCTGTCAAGGACGCGGATGGAACCACTTTCGGGAGGAATATTGGAGATGAGGGAGAAATCGGTGGTGACGAGCCACGAACAGGCGCTGTCTTCGTCGTCGGAATCGGAATCCACAGACGAGATAGCAGCTTTAGCGCTGTCCTTCTTCCCTTTCTTGCTCCGAGGACCTTGACCTTCTTTACCGCCACCTTTCGACCAGCAGTCTGCCTTCTTATGATTCGGCTTCTTGCAATTCTCGCATACATCGTCGTCGTCCTTGGACTTCTTGGATTTCCCTTTCTTGGATTCCTTTTTAGCCAGGTACGCGGTGAGGCGAGCAGAGAGAGCGTCATCTTCGGCCTTTTTAGATGCGGCCTTGGAGACTTCGACTTTGGCGAATTTGGTGATTTGGTTAATGAGATCGGACGACGTGATGCAGATTTTTGTGAGTTGGGAAGTGGAATTAAGGCCGTCGATAAGAGGTTGGACTTTATCGGGCATAGCTCGCATGATGATTGCGGTGTACATTTCGTCTTCGATTGTACCACCGGCTGCGGCATAGTCCTCGCGAAGTCGGGAGAGGGTGTTTAGGGTGGTGCGAGGATCCTCGGAATCCGAGCAGCGGATGTCTCCCATAGCATAGAATATGCTGACTTTCGTCCGCTGACTCTGATCCGTGTACTGCGAGCAAACTATTTTCCACATGTCATGAGCAGAGACAGCAGTCAAGGTTTTGATCTGCAGGGAATCCGGAAGAGAACCTCGGATGATGGATTTGACAGTCTCGCGTTCCTTCTTATACTGATTACTTTGTTTTCGATAGGTCGCGAGATCGGTTTCGGAGGGAGGTGGGTCGGCAGGAGGTGGTTTCGGAATGGAGACAGTTCCATCCAGGTGTTCTTCATAGCCTCGCGCGGTGATGATGGACTCGATGGATGCTTTATAGAGAACCCAGTTGCCGCCGTTCTCCTGGAGCTTGGGGACCGTGAATAGATCCTTGTTGGATACGGATAGCGACATGTCAGACTAGCCCGTACCAGGGCTCATAACCTTTTACAAGGCAATCTTCAGTTGCTGGTTTCAACTGTATTAAAGAATGTGTAAATACCTTTTACAAGGCAACTAGAGACTATTAGCAAGGAGCGACGATACTAAGATAAACGAATGACTTACTCTTCAGTTGCTGGTTTCAACTGAAGAGCGTAGGCGCGAGGGCGCGGAGTATTAACTACTTAAGTCCGTTAAGTCCGAACACTATATACGAATTGTAATCTAAGCTTGAATTCCAACATCGGAATTGTCTCTTATGATATCAATGGCAGCACCCTCGAGGATATATTTGTGCGGTTGATGGATGAATCAAACCGGAAACCCGAGGTTGTGGAATCGAAGCATTCCGAAGATTCTGTTGACTTGCCGGATGATCATGCCCCTCTCGAACTCAGCAATGGTTGCGCTCAAAATTCGCTCCGCCAAGCCTCGACAATAATGTATAAACGCTGGCTCGTCCTGAAGCGAAGCTGGTTCACACCGCTGTTGATGGTGGTGATCGCAATTGCTGGATCTTGCATTCCATTATTCTTCATGAATGGACGTCAAGAGACATGTGCTGTTGACTTCGATGTAGCGGACAACATTCCCCTCTTTCTACCTCTCTCGCCGCTCTATGGATCTATCTTCGGCACAGCGGGACAGTTCGCGCATCTTCTCACTGCACCGCCAAACCTACTTCCTTTACTCGGCGACATAACAGACGGAATTCAGACCACAAACCTCATCGATAACGCTACATTCGTCCAGACAATCGGATCTGAATTCCACAATCTCACTTTGGGTGGCGTGTCCGTTGACTTCTCATCCAATTCTGCATTGGTTGCATGGGAGGCATCTGCTCCTAGTATATCGGGACCTTCACTGCTGAACTTGGTTAGCAATCTGCTGTATAACAAGGCACTCAACTCGACTGGAAGAAACCTCGATATCGCGAATATTATCTCGGCAAACTATCAAAGTCTGCCGGCTGTTGATGGTGGGTCGCTATTTGCACTAAAATGGGTCGCGTTTTTCGGTGCCACAATGGTAGAATTTTCTCTCCCTTTCTCTGCCGATTTTTTCTAAACTGTGCAACAGGGCGTTTTCCCGGCTTTTTTCGCTTTATATGTGTCGAAGGAGCGAAGATCATCAGTTCAAGCAATGCAGTTATCGAACGGTCTATCCAACCCGATTGGCCTGTGGCTTGGTCATCTCTTGTTTGACGGTATCTTTTGTATAATTGTCTCGACTCTGATCACCATTGTATTTGCGACGGCTTCTAATCAGTTTCATGGCCTTGGATTCTTTGTAAGCATTTTTCTTCGCGTTATGAAACCCTTATCAACTTCTTCATACAACAGTGGCTCATCATGACACTTTATGGCTTGACTGCTGCTTTATTTGCTTACTGCGCCTGCCTTATCACAAAATCGCCGTTGGCTGCGTTCGCTATTGTTGCAGGCTACCAAGTTATTATGTTTATCGTGAGTGTTCTCGTATATGGGGGATGATGCTAAATATGAATTATTCGACCAGTTGTATCTTGCTGGGTATTTACTTACGCTCACCTATGCGAAAACGTCAGAAGCAGCACACATCATAACCATTATTCGTATGTCAAATCAGCGCTCATGTTTCAGTGAATTTGTGATAAATGTCTTTGACGTCAGATTTCACTGTATCATTAGCATCTCCTGTAGCAAGCGTTGTATGTGTCCCATCGCACACACGGTCGTGGATTACTGACGATCCGATTTCAGCTTCGGGCGTGTTTGATCTCAGTCAACCTCTTCTCGCTTCTATGTACAGACGGAACCTTTTCCACTAAATCGCTTGGCGCTATCGATAAGTTCGGAGGGCCTATCTTATACCTCGTTGTCTATGGGTTGATCCTCTTCTCCATATTGGTCCTGACGGACTCGGGGTCTCGACGACCCTCGTGGTCATTGTTACGTGGCCGCCAACGCCGAGTTCGTGACTTACCTGAGAAACTCCCTGTTCCTACTTCATCGACCGATGTCGTGGCAGCAGAAGCAGCTCGTGCGATGGAATCGGATGATGCTCTTCGCGTTCTAGGTGTATCAAAGAAATTCAGCGGCGCTACAGGGAAAGCTGTCGATGATGTCAGCTTTGGTGTGTCGACGAACACGGTGTTCGCTATGCTTGGCCCGAATGGAGCAGGGAAAACGACTACATTTAACATGATTCGTATGTGCGAGTTTTATTTTGGAAACCGAGGCTCATTAGCTCCAGGGGGGGACGTTGTTCCAGACGAGGGCGAGGTGCTCATCCAAGGAACATCGGCAATAAGGCACCCTTCTATCGCTCGCCTTTCGCTTGGAGTCTGCCCTCAGTTCACGGCTATTGATCCTCATTTGACCGTCCGAGAGCACCTGCGAGTGTACGGAATGCTGAAAGGAGTGTCAAAGGCAGGCAGGCTAGAGCAGGATATAGAGACACTTGCCACTGCCGTAGCTCTCCTACCGTATATTGACCGATTAGCCAGCAAGCTTTCTGGTGGAAATCAGAGAAAGCTGGCTTTGGCCATATCACTGATGGGTACGAACTCTATCATCCTTTTTTGTTTTTATCTGACGCGTTCTAGGCAATCCGGCTGTGGTCCTGATTGATGAGTTCTCAACGGGACTTGACCCGAAAACTAAGCGTGACATGTGGAAAACTTTCGAAAGAGTAGCTGTTGGTAAAGCAATAGTTATTACAACACGTAAGTTCCATGAGGTTCAAATATGGTCACTACTTATCAAACCGGTATCAGACTCCATGGAAGAAGCATCAAACCTCGCTACGAAAGTGGGCATCCTGGCAGGGAAGCTGCTGGCAGTTGGAACAACCGCCTCGCTCGTGCAGCCATATGCAGCATACGAAGTGCACTTCTCTGCACGAACTAGAGTAAGTCTAGTCCAAGCCCACGAAGTGATGTCCAATATTTCAGATTCAAAACTGGCAGAGGATGTCGCAACTAGGTTCGAAGTCCCGCTAAGAGAGGGACGAACACTGGCGAGCATATTTCACACTCTGAATGCTCACGGGCAGTTTGCGGAGTACACAATAGAACCGATAGGGTTGGAAAGTGTGTTTCTCAAGGTGATCCGAGAGAATAATATCCTCGAGGGGGAAAAGGAAAGTCGGCAACGTAAAGCCAAGCGCTGGCTCCTGTAGAAGTACAATGTAGGATCTGAAGTACAGAATACAAACGATAGTTTTTATCTTGTGAGGTCCAGTCGATTCGATAGAGGTGATGCTACACGGTAGGGCGTTTGAGACTGGGATGATGCTAGTGGAGGTGTCCCAGCTCTTGGAAGAGCAGACGGGAGCCAGAATGACTCTCTGGGATGTCTGAGATTTTGCATCTCTGCCATCGCTCTTTGAGAGGGGAGTTGCATATTAGGATGACTAGGTGAGGAGATGAGTTTGGAATTCTGGAATTGCGCTGAAATTTCCGAGGGATGGGATGTATTCCACCGGACGTCTGAATCTGAGGATTCATCTTCATTATCTGAGCTGGGTAAGATGCCCAGCATCTCCCTGAGTTGTCTATTTTCATTCTCCAGTCGTTGAATTTCGGTCTCCCGTTCGGTGGCCCAATCTTGACGTGGATTTTCCTCACTGTCCACCTCATTAAGTAGCTGTAAAAGCTCCTCAGGTGTAGGCATAGCAACACGTTCGGGGTCCTCAGACGTGGACGGAAGATCTTTCCCGTCCAGCGATAAAGCGACGAGTCGAAGGAGATGTGTTAACCGAGTCAAAGAACGGGTGTAATTGGGACTTGAGCTGTCTAGCTCAGGAGCGAATGAGGGAATAGTAGATGATTCTCGTGAAGCAAGGAGAGTTTCATAGTGGCGAGTCAAAGTTTGTTCATGTAATGAAGCTGCACGCTGTAGGAAAAGGTGAGGTCAATGTCATACGGAGTGCAAGATTCGGTGGCACGAACTGAATGAGCTCTGAACTTTGCCATCACGGTTTCTAGAGTCTGCTCGTACTCCTTCAACAAAGCATTGGATTGTCTGTTCTCATGCAGAAGAGCCTGGTTCTCGATGATCGCAGCTGCATTGTTTCGTTCCACTTCAGACTCGAATGTCTCTGCAAGGGATTAAGGAACTGGGTTGTCAAAGTGATGTTCTGATCTAACCTTTCGTGATATCGACGTTGTAGCGTCTCAAAGCAAAGACAGAGGTTTTCTCGGCGGCTTGTGTCTGTACTTGGATGAATACCACCTTTGGCACGGAGTGGAAGAGAAGCGACCTTGAGCTGCGCTGCCTGTTTCTGTAGAGCCTGAGCAAATGCACGATTTGCTGTCAAGTGCTCTGAGAGCTCTGCGATGATATTCCACAATTTAATGTAATCCAGATCCATAGTAGGCGGTGGCAGAGAGATGAAAGTCGGTCTCCGGCGCGCTAGAGTAACGAGCTGTATTACACGCCGGAAATGGCGCTCTATAGAGAATATGCAATGAAAATATACAAAAGAATGCATGAATGAAAGAACGTCCAGAATAGTGCTACTTGTCCTGCTTGATGCCTCCCTTTCTCAAACCCTGGCCAGCATCCATCGCTCTTCTGCTGTCTTCATCGTCTGACGGTGCTCTCAGTGGATCTTGTCCTGTCGAAGGCACAAACACCGGCGGGTCCTCCTGGTCCTCTTCTCTCAACTCCAGTGGTTCGTGAGCAGCTTCAGTCGACGAAGAATGGTATGTGTCGTCTGAAGGCGTAGGCGGTAGTTGGCTTTCTCGGTATTCTTCTTCTGCTGCTTTGTACCCCTCTTCCCTTACACCTCTATTACGCCCTCCCGCCCTTCTAGCGACTTGTTCATGTCTGTCGAGTGCTGGTTGTTGACGATGTATTTTTTGATCGACACGATCTAAGAGACCATGGACCATATTGTTTAGCCCTGTCGAGCCGCTTTGCGCCCACTCGTAGCCACGGTCGGCATGAAGCAGTCGTCTCCAGGCCCACGTCGACTTGTCGTTAACACCAGGAGCCGGTATAACGCTGCCTTCCTGATAGCCAACGCCCGCAAGTGCTCTGATAAAGATGATGAGACAGCTATAGCAAGTTAGGTTCCTCGCATAGTTTTCAGGGTTTCAGGAACCGACGTGCCTGCAGAAGAGGACCAGGATGGCCTTGTTTGAACTTCGCACGTCCTTTGCTATCCGTACAGACAAATGTCGTGCTCCGCCAGCGACCCTATGTGAAATTGCCATGAAGGCGGAGAAAGAGGAAATAGCGGTAACCTTGCGACATGTTCGGGAGGCGGCTAGATTCAGGGGCAGGCGGTCGATCACTGTCAGACTAATATTCTAATATTTTTATACAATTTCTGAAAGATCAAACGTCTTCTCCCCTGCCCGTCTAGTCGCAACTCCCTTCTCAGTCACAATCGCTGTAATCAGCTCTGCGGGGGTGACATCGAAACTCGGGTTGTAGACTTCAATGTCTTCGGGGGTCATCATAACGACCGCTTGTTTACGCTCAGACGGTTCCGCGGCCAGCGGTGTTAACACTCCCCTCACAGTGCAAGCTTCAATGGGCGGTCGGTGTTCGATAGGAATGCTGGCGCATATAAATCAGCCAGCGCTCAACTTGATGGCAACCAGGCTCACTTTTCACCGGATAAAACATCCAAGTCCACGGTGCTGATAGGTGCCACGACTATGAAGGGAATATTGTGTCGAGCAGCCAGCACGGCTGCATTATACGTTCCAATCTTTGCTTTCGATGAGACGCCGTGGCATACACTGCAAGGATGCACCAACCTTGTTTGCCGTATCTCCATTCTTCGCTATTCGATCGGCGCCCACGGCTGAAGAACTCTCAGTATCAGCTTTATGCGGAGATAATGGCACGAACCGACAGCATGTATCTTGTGATGCTGGAACAAAGATCCGACCATAGTATCGCAGATCATCACCGAAGGGATCTGCAAGGTCTTCAGCTCATACGCCGTCAATCTGGAATGGCATATATCAACGGTCAAAAAAAATCGAAAAATCAGACATACCGAGATCCTTGGTGGTATGGAGCAGTCTGGGTATAGTAGGCTTTGCCTAATTTTCCAGTTTCAAATAGATGAGTGATCAGGCCCAACGCTGTTCCATAACCCTGCATATATGTTGAGCCATGGGGCCAGACCAGTCGTCAACCAACGTACCGATGTAGCCAGCGATCCCGTATTGCACACAGTGAGGACATTCAGGCCCTCTTTGCCAGCGTCAGAACCAGAACGCTTCCAATACTCCTCCAACCACTCAGCTCCCCACTTTGACATCTTCCTATTCCTTCCAACATCCTCGTCATTGATCAACTTCCCTTCTTTGATGATCGCTTCGGCCACTTCTCTGGGACCAGCAGCACTTGCAACACCTTCATCGAGCGTCTTCTTCAGTCGACGAGTGGCAGCACCAAGGTTGACGGCCGTTGGTCTGGCTTTGAAAAGATAATCAAGTTTGGCTTGTATATGCGATTGAAGTGCGGCATTCGAAGCAAGGAATGCCGGGGGTGGATCTTCTCGCAAAGCTCTGGATAGATGGGACGAAATAGAGAGTGCAGCTAGTGATGCTATGGCAGGGGCACCACGGATCTGATTGACTGGTCAGTTTGGGCAACACTTTGTTATCTAATCGGGTAGCGGACACCTTCATCGACTTGATCGCATCGTGAGCTTCGTAGATGTCATGAATCTCAACGAACTCTGTAACGTGAGGAAGCAACAGTTGATTCACGATTTCAATCTTGTCGCCATCGGTTCGAATAGACGTGAGTTGGGCAGTCATGGCTCCCGGGGAAGAAAATTTCAGTCATGATCACGGAAGATGGTGCACATTCCTCGCTTATGTAACACACGTGCAAAGAAAGTGCCAGAGAAAAAAAGGACGGTCGAGACAATTACAATAGTAGTAATGTATCTACAACATAGGTAGCCATTGTCCTGTCATGTCATCAGCAATAATTCACCATCGTAATAGAGCAACTCACCAATGACAATGCTCGGCAGGTCAAAAAGATCCCTCCTGATGCTGAAACAGAATGCACACGGAACCGGACTCCCCGACTTTTTGCGAAGGACGCAATGAGAGTATACAGACCGTGCAGTATTCTCAAACGCGTGCGCTGCAAAATTCTCCCAATACTCCACCGTGGACTGAGTCTCGAATAACTAGCCAAGGCATTAGTTCCGAGAACTGAACAGTTCGAACAGCGTACCTCGTAGATGAATTTCCCTCGTATAAGCTCCTGAGGCGGCCACTCAGTTAACAGTGAAAATTCCATGCCCACAAGGCAAATCTCTCCCGTCCGCCGCCATACCACTGTGGGGGTACCAGACATCGATATCAACTTGTCCAATTCCTTGTGGCATGTCAGAAGTCAATGAGAGAATTCGCAGGAGTGGCATTGCACTGACCACCAATGACCGTTGAAAGCACTTCTCCACAAAAATTTCATCCTCTAATGTCAGAGGCATCTGTAGGGCAATTAAGGACGGCCGAAAAATGGCCAGGGCCCGGACTATCCGTAAGATGTCGTTCTTGTCGAACCTGTAGGAAAATCAGTCTTCTGCTGAACAAAGACTAATATATCAGCTCAAACCCATTCATTCGGTTTTGAAGGTGCTGCATTAAATAATGATATCCTGCGGTATAATCATAGGGCCGTGAAACACTAGCATATGCTGCTGCTGCATCTGGCGGCGCGCCATTCATGACCTGCTGGTCGATCCCACTCCCACTTCCATTCATAGACGACAAGGGGAACGAGTTATTAGGGAGGCCTGAGTGAGAAGACGATAGATTAGAGCTAAGAGAGCGTGAGGGAGCGGCCGTCTGGAACTGGTTCCGTGACAGTGGTGATTCTGGTGAGATGTCGTTCGTGAGGGGAGGCGTAGGTTCGGCATTACCATATGTCTGTGAGTGTGAGGAAGAGGTGCGGAGGAACGACGTCGAATGAGGTTGAGCAGATGGGCCTGCGTTGTTCTGGAAGCCATACTGCTGGTTTTGAGCGTGGCCACCATCTCGGAAGAGATATTGGTCTTGTGGGCTCTGATTCAAACCTTGCTGGGTATATTGACCAGATTCCTGGAGCGCTGCCTGTCGCTGTTGTGTCGCCCAATTCGCGTTCGGAAATGGTGATAATGCGCCCGTCCGGACAGGGGTCGATATCCTGTCAAGTGACGGTCTCGATGAGTGGTTTTCAGGAAGTGAAGTGGCACTGTTAAGTAGGGCATTGATCATTGAGTATTCGAGATTAGCGCCTTCTGAGCCGAAGGTAAATGAGTTATCGAAGGGGAGATCATATATAGGGTCTTGGATATTGGAAGCGCCAGGTGAGTATACGTCGGATCCTAGCAGATGAAGAGATGTTTCATAAAAGTATAAAAGTAAAATTGGTATGGGTGGGACATACCTAGTTGGCCTGCAGAGTGAGACTTCTGCACTTTGAGCGTCTCTGAGATTCCGATAAGATCTGGGATGCAAGCGGAGGATGAAGGGACGCACGGAGTTCATGCTCGTCAAGAAGATATTTGGCCTTTTTGCGTTGTCCCTCTGTGCAGCTGTCTCCTATGCCTCGTTTGATGCAACGCTGACAAGGGCGAGCTTATCAATGGGTGTGAGTCAGCAAAAGGGGCAGAAAAAGCAAGGGGAGAAGACAGACAGTCGTCGCAGGTGAGATGGGCCTAGGATGCACGCGAAATGAGCTGGGGTCGAGGCGGGGTGCGTATAGCATATAGACGTACCTTCTGGCAGTGAAAACACGCTCTGGCCGCCTTCTTCTTCTTGGGTGGATCTCTGGAGTTGGACGACTGTCGCTGGTCGCTGTTCTGGACGTCGGGATGGGGCGAGGCTGGACGCTTTCGCCGCTGCTGCTGGTCGTCGGAGAAGGAGGGGATAAAGCTGGATGGACCCGGTTGGGGAGCGACTGGATGGGAGGGGCCGGAATGCGAGTCGACAGAGTCCGACGCGTGGCCGTTATGGTACGACGACTGCTGCATTGGTGCCGGCGCCGCTGGAGATTATACAGGAGGCGGGAGGGGAAATATTACAGCGTCGGGAGCGGGCGAGTGCGCCGCCGTCGTCGTCGTCGACGACGAGAATAGCTGGAGAGAGCGGGAGACGCTCGGAGTTTGTTAGGGCAATCCCGCGCAACAAATCCGTCCGAGCCGACACGAACACGAACTTGCTCTCGACGGGACACCCGGGACACGCTTTCTCTGTCGTCCGCAACGACGCGCTCATCGGCGAGCACGACGGCGGCGACTATAGTGCTGGCGGTGACGGCGGGCTCCATCCTCGAGTCGGGCTCCGCTCTCTCTGCTTTTATTCCTCGTTAGGCTGCCTTCCGGTCTCTCCCGATGGCCTCTACGGCATTCAAGAATCTAGCCAAAAAAGTTTCACTTCAAGAGCTAAAATGGCTCCGAGATTCTGCACCAAACCAACAAGCATTGCATAATATGCTCGTTCGCCGAGTTGCTGGCGAGCCCTTGCAATATATTCTTGGTATTGCCTCATCCACCGTGCACCCGGGATCACCTACTTTTTTTGACTCGACTTTCCAGGTAACACACCGTTTGGACCTCTGACTATCAAAACGCGTCCCCCAACATTGATTCCCCGTCCCGAAACTGAAGATTGGACGTACAAATTAGCCCGTTTTGTCTCCCAGACTTTCCCCTCAAAACAACTGAATATACTCGATTTGTGTACAGGCACCGGTTGCATTCCGCTCCTATTGTCTGCATTGCTGCCTCCTGGATCTGTCAGATCTCTCGGCATTGATATTAGCGAGCTAGCATGTCAGCTTGCCCTCGAGAACGCCGCAGAGGCCGGCTTCTCGCACCCGGTTTTTCGCGTTCAACAGAACGATATTTTATCACCAGATTTTTCAAAAACATTGCAGGAGCAGACATTCGATGTGATCACATGCAACCCGCCTTATATTCCTCCCTCAGAGTACCATTCTCTTCCTGCATGCGTGAAAGACTACGAAGACCGCGACGCGCTCCTCGCTGACTCTCCCGATGGTCTGCTCTTCTACCGAGCACTTCCGAGCATATTTAAAGCTCTGCTCAGAGCGCCCGATGGTGTCTTCGCCGTGGAAGTGGGCCACAAACAAGGCGAAGCGGTCGCGAAACTGTTCAAAGACGCCAGATCGTTCCACTCCATTGAACTATGGAATGACCCATGGGACATACCACGAACCGTCATTGGTCGCACTTGACATTTTCAACCAAGAAATACTACACTACAGCTCCATTTACCCCACCAACTGCGAGAACTCTTCGCGGAAACCTGCGAGGTCCTGATCATCACACATCTTCGCGAGATCCATACGCAGCATGTGCAAACTCGTCGTCTTCAGACTATCCCATAACACAGACGACGTCACTCCTCGAGATGGAGATCCGGTCTCCATATCCGTCAGCATCGTGTCGTTCTCTTGGAGAACTAGCGCGTCAAGGATATACTGTGCGGCCTCAGTATAACGCTGCAGAGTCCGTCAGAGAACTGTATATCCACGGACAGAGGGCACGTACCTTCAAGTTGATGCACGATATACCGAGGTTAAATCGGGCACGGATGTACCCTGGGTTGAGCTCCAGAGCGCGATAATAATATCCCAGGGCCTCCTCAGCTCTGCCGCTATTCGCCAACGTCGCACCAACACGGTTGTACAGCACCCAGTCCTAGGGTCACGTCAGGATCAACTTTTATCCCCAAGAAAATACACCCACGTCGGGTCTAACTGCTAATGCAGCTCTGAAACAATCTTGCGCACGCTCATAATCCTATGAAACATGGTCAGAATGATTTTGGATGTTCAAGAAATCGATTACCTCGGCATTGTTCAAGAGCACCGCCAAAGCCACTTGTGTATCAGCATCGACTTCCCCGCCCGGTACACTTCTAACCATTGTCATCAGGCATTCTACTAGATCTGCATGTCGCTCGGTCTGCGTTCCTGGCTTTTCGGTCCGAGCTGCTCTGAACTGCTGAACCACATCTTTGTACACCACATTTCGCGAAACCCATTCTTCGATCGCGTTGCAAGCTGCAGCACGGTCGCTTTCGTTTGTGTGACTGATCGCCAGGGCGACCCAAGCATCCAAATACGATGGCTCGAGCTCAACGGCACGAGTGAGAGCCTGGATAGCCTTCGCCTCCCTCTCGTTCTCTTGCTGCTTAATTCCCAATTCGAACCATGCCTTATAGTTCGTGGGGTCTCGTTGTACTGCTGCTTCTTTTTCGAGAACGCTCTGGAGAATAATGTAAGATTATCCTGAATGTGAAACCATTTTCACCTACCCCCAGATCGACACTGTGATAATCGTGATGATGAGTCCTTGAAGCTTCGCCAAGGAGATATGGATTGGCTCCTTGGAAGGCATACGTGTCGACAGGCTTGATGCCAGAGGCTGTCGCTTCGAAGCGATCCCAATCATGTTGCAAAGTGTCCCATTCACCCATCTGAGCAGTCGCAGGTCCTCCTTCATCTTGGACGTGTGTCTTACTCGAAGTCTTGGCCGCGTTCATGGCCCGATCGTATTCTCCCCACACCGTCTGGAGCTCTTCATTTTCCTGCCGAAAATATTGATCGAGCTCAGAATCGTTCTGCAAAACACCAGCCTGAGAAACCTGTTCCGTTATTTCCCGCTGAACGGCGGTGTGACCCTGCAGAGGGTCGAAATGTACGGACTTCCCACGACCAGAATTAGTCATGGGTTGGGTTACCGCCTTTCCTTTTCCTTTGAGGTCGACTTTCTGGGCATTGGCATTGAAATCTTTCGCCCAAGATGATGAGACTTCGGAAGACTCGATCAAAGAAGCTTCGACCAGTGTATTGCCTTCCACTACGACCTGGCGATCTCGGACATCTCGCATTAGCCCGAAGAAGGAACTCTGGAGAAACTTGGGGTTCTGTTCATGTTTTACGGCTTCTAAAACAGATGCCGCAGTTCTGGAGAGTTCGTCTGCGTCAATGGGGGCCTGGTGGGTGGATGTCTCCAGGGTCTCGTTGGGCTGTTCCAAGATAGACTGGTGTCGCTCGATGGCATCGAATTGATCTAGCAGAGCTTGAGGATCTGGCTGGTGGGCCACGGGCTGCGGCGGGGCGAAGGATTGAAAGGGCAGTTGCGGCAGGGGTGAATGCTGGTAAGGAACGAAGGTGGGAGCATGGGACGTTTGTGGCTGAGCTTGAACACCTATTGCGCAATCAAGACTTCATCACATGTGCGCGCGGTATGGACGGTTCTCACTATTATGTTCTTGTACCAGAGTCATATTGTGAAACTGCTGGACCAGATCTTGCGATCCTGGATGTGCTGACTGGGCTTGCGACACTGGCGGGGGCGCTTGTCGAGCTTTGAAGCTTGAGGCCCATCCTGACAGATCTGCTGCGACTGGGTTCTGCGCGATGGGGTACAGCAAATTCTGTGTCGGCCCAGGTACTGCGAGATCTTGGGGTGTTTTGAAGGCGGGTCCGGCATTAAAGAAAGCTTTGGCCTCGTTCCGCAGACTTGCATCTACCGCTTGTGATGCTGTTCGAAAGACCTTAATTATCCAATGAGATAGTGAATCGACTAGATGCGATCAGTATACCTCTCTAGAACCGCTTGCACGGCCAGGTCCAAAATAGTCCTATGGCCACAGTTGAGGCTATTACGCTAGGCACTCAGGAGTCCCAGAGAAACGTACCTGCTGAATTCCCCTATCTTGATCAAATCTCTTAGATAGTCCCTGTAATGGATTACTTGGCCCACAGTCCGCCCCTCCATTGACTAGCATAGGAAGAGCCATAGTCGTCGTCGTGAGCAGGTTAAGGAAACCGGATGAGGAAAGAAACGCCGAGTCTCCGGATATCCGGCTACTAAATTACGTAATCAGACCCTAGTGCCACCGGAATCAGAGATCTGCGATAATCATAAGGGGTCGGAGCACGCCAGACCCTGGAAAGCAGTGGATGCACTACCTGCCACAAGCGTCTTCCAGACATGCGCAGCCCACTTCTCAATTGATAGTGGGTGCACTGCGCGTCTCCAAAAGCTCCCATACACCTGAATTTCTCGAAATGCAATCGATCGACGGTCATCGTCGCGGAATTGGACAGCTTGGACTTGCAACGGTAGCAAACGATTTGAATAGGAAACAAAAATACAGGAGTTCATTATACTGTTGATACATGCAGGCGACAATAAGGTAAAGAGAATCCGAATTGAGAGGTATGTTGTGAGGTTTCCGGAATGCCGTTACGCCAACATCGGCGTGTGCTCAGGCTAGTCATCTTGATCAGAATCTTCTGGAGATTCTACCCGTCCAGATGGTGGTGACTCTACCGAACTTCGACAGTTGGCGCCACCATCAGATCTCACTACGAGAGCGATACGATCAGCCAGTCTCAAAAATATGCCAGCAATTGTCACGTACAATGTCGATTCAAGGCATCGGTCCGAGAGAAAGCCTTACTGCATCCGGGACAGGTATGTGTTCCTGCTTTTGCAGAATGCAAAGCATTATGGCGCCTATGAGTTGACACAATTGCATAAGTGAGATGATCAAGAGTGATTTGTGCCTTGGAAACGCACTTGCAGTCATGTTGCCGCGCGAAGCCCTTATTACAACCTGGCCAGTCGCAAACATACGGTCGTTCTTCCGTGTGAGATCGGAGATGGCCTGCAAGAGGAACGTGAGTTGAAGCACCATCAAAGCCCATTCTAGGAGGCAACGTACCGCGCAGATTGAACCTTCGGGTGAACGTGCTTCCACAACCAGGAACCGGGCATTTGTACGCTGCCTCGTTTCGTCTCCTGTTCGCGCTGGCTGCCATGGTCGCTGTGGTTGTGACCTGCTGCTTCTCGACTTGAAGAATGGGCGGAAGACGCGGCGGCGAGCCTGTGGACGAATAATGTTCGGGTCCAAGATGTTGGTTGCTGTTTTCGAGCTGAAATTCCGAGGAAGTCGCGTGCTTGAACAACATGCCGGCTTTGGGAGCGAACGCGTCGACTGAATTGTCAAGACGGCTCTTTGGAACAAAAGACGGCTGCGTTGCTCGGTGCTTTGGCGACGCGTCGTCGCGGTGATTGGAGGTGGGCGAAGCAGGAAAATGGGTATAGTCCATCATCTGAGACGGCGAAGCTAGTGTTGCTTCTGGCGAGAGGGTTTTAATGTGCGAATAGGCAGCGTAATGGCCATTGGTCTGAATCATTCCGTCTGGTATGACAAGGTCTGGGGGTGCCTGGGCTACCACTTTTCCACGACCGAAGTAGGACTGTTGAGGAGATGTAGATGAGAACGAAGGGTGCCAACCAGCAGCTGCGCGCGAAGACTCGCTGGAGTTCATAGGCAAGCTGAAGTGGGAAACAAGGAGAGTGCTGAACGAACGAGAGGTGATCTGATCTGATTTTAGGGAATATTTTGAAAGTTGGTGCACTGGGCAGTGACCCGGTCACTTAATTGAAACAAAATAAGAAGTGTGCCTGCGAAGAGTCGTCAGGGTTCGCAGCACAGCCAGTGACCCAGTGATCGTAAACTCAAACTGACCCTGAGGCTGTGTTGCCTTCTTCGCGGACATAACGGC
This sequence comes from Sistotremastrum niveocremeum HHB9708, assembly GCA_001630475.1. Classification (NCBI taxonomy): domain Eukaryota; kingdom Fungi; phylum Basidiomycota; class Agaricomycetes; order Sistotremastrales; family Sistotremastraceae; genus Sertulicium; species Sertulicium niveocremeum. The sequence continues at coordinate 138,501 of KV419405.1, read as the reverse complement.
TCCAGCCCCGCTCGCTCTTCGCTTTCTCTGGTTTTATAGCAGAACAAGTCCGCAACACCCTGGACATGCACGCCAGACCGACTGCATCTTATCTATATAGCTCTGCCATCCGGTAGCGAACTGATGCCATTCTCTTTCTCCGGAGATATTCCCTTATCTTTAAACATGCTCGGCGTCCCGCTCCGCTTCTTGCTGTACTCCTCATGGCATACAAAATTCTCCTCCCGGAGCAATACAAGACTCTCACCTCTTTCACTGGTCAGCATTGCGCCCAAATGCACCAATAATCTGCTTATTATCATGCAGAGCTCTCCAGTGTCGCTCTCGGCGGCTCAATCGTCTCGGTTTCAGATGAATTTTTTGCGGAAGCAGTTAATCTGCTCAAAGTGGAGGTTTGTGAAGATGAAGATCGCATCACAAGATGGCAGAATTAATTTGCAGTTGTGCAGCCTGCTCCCAGCATGAAAGGCCAATTCGGTCCGAACGGTGCGCTGTATAGCGGTTGGGAGACCAAGAGACATAATCCAACATACGACTGGTGCGTCCACTGTCTTCAACTCTCGCTGATCTGCCCTAACGAACGTGCAGGGTCATTATTCGACTCGGTGCCCCCGGTTCGATTGTTGGCTTCGACATCGATACATCTCATTTTAATGGTACCATATAATCGCTCCCCTGTCCATCTGCTATTTCCTTTCCTCATTTGGCATGTGTATGTAGGCAACGAGGCCCCGGAAGCATCGGTTGATGGGCTCATCAATGGACAGGTGAGCTGAACAAAAATTTCCTTTTTTGTCTGACCCTAAGCCTGGCTCAAAGTGGCAAGAGATCCTGCCGAAGGTCCCCCTCGGTCCGGATGCAAGACACCTCTTTCAATTATCACAACTTGCGCCAGGCTGCAGCCAGGTCAGGCTGAACCAATATCCTGATGGCGGCATTGTAAGACAAATCAAGCAGCATTTCTGCAATTCCTGATTCGACCCCGCCAGGCTAGATTCCGAGTCTATGGAGTGGTCGCACCTTACGAACCGAAAGACCCAAGTGAAATCTTTGATCTTGCCTTTGTCTCTAATGGTGGCAGAGTGGTGAACGTTTCTGATCAACACTTTGGCGTTGCCTCCAATGTCATTCTCCCCGGTCGTGGTACGAGCGTTGGCTCTCCCAACCGTCGAGAAAATGCTGATCACCTCCCAGGGAAAGACATGGGCGATGGGTGGGAAACGAGGAGAAGCCGTGATAAAGGTCATACGGAATGGCTGATCATCAAGCTGTGAGTGGTACCATCGTCGAAACTATCCTGTAACTCTTGTGACACTCTTAAAGCGCCCGTGCCGGTGTTTTGGACACTGTCGACATCGATACTGCGCACTTCAAGGGCAACTACCCAGAAAGCTGTGAACTTCATGCCATTAATTCTGATCTTGTGTGTGACATGTTTCTCCTGTTATATCGATCAGTCAGCTCACGACTGGCATAGGACTCACCGACGTTTGATGCAAAATGGGATTTGATCCTATCGAGGCAGAAGACCTTCGCACATCAGATACATTCGTTCAAACTTGAGAATGTCAAGAACAAAAAATACACACATGTCCGAGTCACGATATACCCTGATGGCGGGCTTAAACGTGTTCGGATTTATGGAAGTGTGGAAATCCCAAAACAGGGCGCTGGATCGGCGCCTATTAAAGTGGTGGACGCATCAGTGTCGAGATCTGGCGTTCATGAGGCCAAATTCTTATCTCACGATGAATTTGCGCTTTTCGGCTCAGTGTGTCAGGCTTATCGAAACCTTAAAGCTGTACCACCCGGCATCAAAGTCACCCCTGCAAATCAGGGCACTGCAAACAAGTTCAATAATCTGGCCGACATAGTTTCTTCGTTCCCGGAAGGAAAGGCCGGGACTCAAAGTGTCTCTATCTACCGCTCAACTCCGTCTGAGGCAGAGCTAGGGAAGGAATTTACTGTTCGTGTTCTGGAAAGGCATCCATGTAACAATCAAGTGTTCATTCCGATGGGTTCTGGTGGTCGGGTTGGCACAGACGATTTGACTGTCCATGCTAGAGTGTACTTGGTGATTGTAGCTCTGAATGGGAAGGACGATAAACCGGATCTGGGCACTTTGAAGGCTTTCATTGCTAGTGCTTCGCAAGGCGTCTCATATAACGCAGGAGTCTGGCACCATCCAATCATTGCGCTGGAACAGGTAGGCTTGTTCAAACTTCACCAGAAACAAAAGTTCTGACTTCCGGGTTTCAGCCTACTGATTTCGCATGCGTGGAAACTCAAATAGGAGGAGGGGACAAGTTGGATTGCGAAGTTTTGGAACTTTCGGAAGCAAATGGTTTACCGGTAGTAGCCTTGCCCTCACTCGATTGAACCGAGATAAAAAATGCAGCATATAGCCTTTCAATGAGGCAAAACATCTGATTTGGGCGTGTTAGAGGGAGAGTGGCACGTATTACGAAATCATTGTTCGGAGTTGAACTGGGTCCCAACTCTTATTTGACGCTCGTCAGCCTGCACTGATACTGGCATGGACGTTCAGCGCAAACGGCCTTCTGAGGAAGTAGATCCATCTGCACACCCAGCAAAGAAAAGAGCGTTAGCCTCTCCTTCTGATTCTCCTGTACACCTCAATGGAGCCGAGGCGAATGGTGTAGACGAGGCACTTGATGGTGATAAGCTCGAGGTTCGTCTTGCTCATTGAACCTTACTTGGTGTGATCGCGAAGGTGGCATGCTCATCTTCGTTTCTTTGTGAAGCGCTTTCGTAAAGACGCCATTTTTCGTCGTATGAAATATTACGCACGAGAATGCAGTCGCGCACAAGCTCAGGCCGAAGAACTAGAACAAATGCGCAAACAATACCACGCCAATGTGGCCGCGATCGAAGCGTGCTGGAGTCAGGTATGTACTCCTGTGGTGTTTTGAACGTGTTTCTTGATCTCATGAACGGTGTAGCTCATCCAACAATTACGAGCTCGTGTGAATACGGAGCGTTTACCATCTGAGGTGCCTTCAACATGTGAGTCACATTACTCAACGTCCGTGTCTTTCAGAGACTGACATATATGATTCAGCACTGTATGACCTAGCTTTGCGCACCGATGGCGTTCAATCAACAGAGTTGTCCGAAGCTTTGAAAGATAGGAGCCGCCTGACTCAAGAATTAATTGATTTGACGCAAGACACCTCCGCCCCACCATTAGCTCCGGATGTTGCAGAACTGAAGTCGAGAACCACTTCTCTAGAGGCCGAAGTGAGTGCTCAATCAATTCAAACTCTGCAGATTCTAATGAGATACAGGTTGCACTATTGCGGGAGGAATTGGCTCTTTCTCGATCGAATCTCGAACACTCGGAAAGTCGCGGCCAGAAGTGCATGGAGGAGCTTGTGCTTGCTCAATCTCGGCTGGACCGAGCCGAAAGTGAAGTCGTTGGCAAAGGGAAGACATCATCAAGACCAGAAGAGGCATCTCCAGTTGAGCCCACCGTACCGAAGGAATCTGAAACAGCACCGGAGGAGTCAAGAAGATTAGGAGCAGAAAGATTGGAGGCAGTGAGTGGTCATATTTGGTGGGCTTCGACTCTTTTCTGACAACGACGTTCCCCTCATTCTCCTTACAGCAATTGCTCGCGCACCCTCTAGCTCCGTATGAGATGTCAAATGCTCCTGCTCTTCTAGAGTATCGAAGGACTCGGATCAGTCAACTCGAGCTCACTCAAAAGAAACAAAATGAGGCCCTGATTGCATTGCGGCGCCAAGTCAGTCCACGACTTGTATGCTATCATATCTTGTTGCTGAACATGTCCTTCAGCTAGCGGATCCAACAATGGCAGTAATATCAGGCTCGATGATATACAAAACTCTTGGGCAGGAAGCCATTAAGTACAAGACGTTGTATGAGGGTCTGTTGGGTAGCCAAGCAGAGCTGCAGAGCGAGCTTGCAGAATTGACCACCGCAAGAAATGACTTCCAGCGGGAATTTGCTGTAGGTTTCATCCCACCTTTTCATATCCCGCATCTCATACCTGCTATACAAGTCTGCGGATGCTGCTATCATCGAAGAACTAAAGAATCAATTGACTGCGCGCAATAATGACCTGATTCGACTGCGGGAAAGTCGTGATGCTTTGGAAGCGGAAGTCAAGGAACGAAAAGGAGCGAGTTCCGCGCCTAGTGCTACAGGATTGTTGCAGCAGGCCAAGATACACAGTGCCTCACGCCAGGTAATAATTACTCTCGAACACTGACGGTTCGGCACACTCATTGATCGAGCAGGAACGTATCAAGTCCCTTGAATCTGAAATCAGTAGCCTCAAGCTTCGAACGGCTGGCAACGCACAAGATGAGGACTATTGCCACTTCTTGTTGAGAAACAATGAATCCGGCACTAATTTCGTGGATTATATGAAAAAGACCTTGGCGTCAGTTGCATTGTCTTCTGCCTGAGTTGGATCCTGATCCATAAACAGATCGACGCAAAACAGGCTGCAGGTCTTGGAAGCAGCTGTCGAGGAGTCCATGAATGATCCCGATGGTTTCCTTAAAAGGGAAGTCGAATTACGGGAAAGACTGTCTGCCACAGAGACGGAACTAGCGAAGCTCAAATCTGTATTCTCTGATCCTGAGATACATGACCTTGCACAGCAAATTCAGTCCCTGACCGAGCGTTTAAAAACTGCGCAATTGGCTAACGAAGCAAAGGAGAAGGTAACAAATTGTCTGAGTACGCAAAGGCTATGTACTAACTGATTTCAGGAAGTAGGCGACTTGCAACGATCGCTTGATCAATTGGCCGCCGCGTGGGAAACCCTCGATAATCAAATGAACAATAAAATATTTGATGCGACTGCCATGCACGAGAAACTGAAAAAGAGCGACACTGAGGTAAGTTCGGAACTCCCCCTTCTCCCGTAATCTGAAACCCTGTTAGAGACGGAAGACCGCCGACAAATTCTTCGCTGTATCGCGGGTCAAGGATCAACTGGAGCACGAACAGAAAGCTCAGACTCGTGTTGTGGAAAAACAGAGAGAGCTTCTGGAGAAGCAGAAGGAATTACTGGATACGTTGCGGAAAGAGATGGTACGTTCAGTTATCTGATGAAGGGGATGCCCCAGGGTTATTGATATTGTCAGGATTCACATAAACTGATCATTGGGCCCTACGAAGCTTCTTTCCAGAATCATAATCAGCGCTTTGAGAAAATCTTGGGCGAAAAAGAAGCCCTGGAGTTGCTGATTGCACAACTCAAAAAGGAAGCCGACATTGTACTTTCCATTCTTTTAACCTCTCAGGGCCTCAATAATCCTTTTTTCCCTTCAGAAATTAGAGGCGTATAACTCATTGAACGACAGCCTTCATAAGGAACAGATAGAAACAAGGGAGCTGAACGAAAAACTCATTGAAGTAAAGGAGGAGCTCGAACGGGAGCGACTGTTGCAGAAATCAACACGGCCTGCAAATACAAGCGCCAGGGAAGCTGATCTTGAAATTCAACTGAAGGATTGCATGGTACGTTTCCCTCGTATTCCTCGTTCAATGCGTTGACAGGTTTCCGTAGACCCTTCTTAAGTGCTCCACTTGCAAACTTGCAATGCGTAGTCATCTATTACAAAAGTGTCTCCACAGTAAGTTGATATGTGCCTCTTTTCTTATCGCTTACCGACTGTGTTCTGTTGTAGCATTCTGTAAAAGGTATTTTGATGTTTTCAGGTGCAAGACTTGGTCTGAACTTCACAACTCTATAGTTGCATTGATGCTCGTGTATCGACTCGGCAGAGGAAGTGCCCCGCTTGTCAGATGGCCTTCGCACAATCAGAGGTCCAACCACTCTATCTGCAATAAGATTTAAGCTAGTATTTAAATTTCCCTCCTCACTTTCGTCCACGTCCTCTCGCGCGCCCCTTGTTCACGCGATGTAATTGATTATATAATCGTACCTATACCTACACCATTATTTTGCCAGGAAGGACGGTAGATAGAGAGAATCCAATGACATTGCTTTTGGCTACAGTAACAATGTCGCAGGGCGTCCGTTGGCAGTAATAGTGCCACAAACCACTGGCTTAACGTTTGACCCATGCATACTAAGAGCACATGAATGGGTGGGACATAAAGAGGACCGTTGGTAAAACGTACTGCTTTTCTGGCCTTAGCCCTTCCAGTTTTCTTACGCTCGACCATTCTAGGGTCGCGCCGCAGAAGTTTTGCTAGCCGAAATGTCGTCAAAAAATCAATCCAACAATCTCAGAGCAGACTCACATTTTCTAAGGATTTCTTGAACCTCAGGAACATGAGCAGCCAAACCTTTCGCAATACCCTGGGAGAGTGCTCCGCTTTGTCCCGTTGTGCCACCACCGCGGACCAGAGCGAATACATTGTATGCACCCAATAACCCAGCTATTTTGAATGGACGAACGATCCGTTCTCGATCTGCGGGATGTTGGAAGTAGTCTGCCAGTGGTGAACCATTGACGAGGATTGTTGAGGTGGTAACAGGGATTGGGGGTTCGGAAGAGTGATTCGGATTGGGTCCAAGAGTTACTTCATTCGTGACCTCTGCTTCTGCGGCATGGTCCTCTGCTTCCATAGGGCCCGCCTCAGAGCTCACGGGCGGCGGTGGCGCTTTCACTGGGATTATCCAGACCCGAGCAGAGCTTGTTTTCCGTTTCCCAACAGTATAGGAACGACCCCACTCGTCAAATTTGACGGGTTTTCTTCGTCCGCGAGCGAGAACGGTCTCTTTGTCCTCACGCTCGAACATGCTCACGACATCGGCGATGCTCTCCTCCAAAGTTTGCTGTCCAGCAGCTTGAGCTATTCGCCTCAGCTCATCAATTTCGTTTAAAATCGAAGTGACTTTGCGGTATCTGCTCGTATTCAGCTTTTCCCCGATCATCCCGCCTAGCGTGATTTTAGATTTCCATGCTGTTTGAGCAGGGGGCAGAGAACTCTCTGCGAATTTAGGAAGAGGGAGGAGGTGCATTTTCTTCAACGCGAGACGACTGAGATTAGCTGCTGATTCAAGACCGCGGATTTGATCCTGATAATTCTGACGCCCTGTGTAGAACGACGGCGATCCAGGCTTCAGCTTTTGGTGAGGACCTGAAGGTGCTTCAGAGATGTCGGCTGCGGGTGGGACGTAGGATGTGGTGGTGGCGTAGGCTCTATAAATCGACGCCTGTTTCATGACATGTCTCGAGCAGCCTAGGACGCTCATGGTCGCTGAGGACGGCAGCAAAATTCGATGCGCAAAGAGTACGAGACTAGAAAGAGAGTTGCGACTTGCCGAGCAAAACGCTGTTAGACGCCGAAGACTGCAGTTTCCTCTATGTCCTCTGAACACTCATTCGCGGACGCACTTGCGTTATGGAAAGGTGAGCGGCGGTTTGCGACTCAGTCAGGAATCATTTCAATTCGTTTCAGAGATCAACCTCACCGACCTTCAGAAGACTCTTGATGCTCAGGGCATCGAGTTGGTCGAGAATCAGAAAGAGAGCGTGGTGGGCAGAAAGGGCTTAGCAGACAGGACTAAAGGTATTACAACGTATCTGTTTCGCAAACCATCTCATACCATGTCTAGAGTTCAAAAAGATTCCCGACGAGGAGAAGCTAAATGCTATCAAAGGGCTTTTGAAAGGTGAGGAGCTACCGGAGCCATATTCCAAGTCCTGAAACGCCCTGTAAATCAGCGTATCAGACCGAGATTGATTCTTTGACTCGGCGGTGCAAGTTCTCTGAGAATGCATTCCTCAGTGTCTACAAAGTGTTCGCCGAAGCCCCTGATCCATATCCTTTGCTCGAGCTCGCAGTTGATCAGACGGTCAAAGTCTCTCAAGTTTCCTCGCTAGAGTCCGAAATAGCAAGACTGCGCGAAGAGAATGCTGAACTCAAAAAGAAGGCGGACGCTCAATCTAGCACAGAAAAGGAGCGTAAGAAGGCTGAGAAACGAGTGGAAACTCTCGAGGAGAAGATGGAGGTCATGATTGCGGAGAGAGTGGCTGTGAAAGAGAATGAGATGCATGCAACATATGATGAACGTCTTATGAACTATCAAGAAAGGTCAGGCTGTTTCTGTTATGTTTCACATGCGGCTGGCTCAACACCCCTCAAGGGAGAAGGACTTCATTCGTCAGGTTGAATTAGCTAAGAGTCAACTCCGCGATCTTCGAACGTCGAACGAGAGCAAGGACGCGAAGTTACTCAATCACAGTGAACGACAAGGTAAGGACTCAACCTCGGTCAGGAATGATTCTCTGCAATCCTCGCTCTGCTAGATCAAGAAACGGTGGCGCGGCTGGCCGAACTCGATCTCATCGTGGCAGACCTTGAAAGGGCTAACACCCGTGTAGCTGCCGTCGAACGACGAAACGTATGCAGTTCGATCAGTTCATGTCCAGTGTAACAAACAGCCCATACCAGGAAATTCTCCGCGCCGAACTCGAGGCATCCCGAGCTGGTATTGATACTGCTGCTGTGGAAAGAATCAAGACCTTCGAATCGACGATTGAATCCCTTGAGAATTCTCAGGAGAAGCTGTCTCGTGCACTCGATAACCAGCGCGACATTGCCGCAGACGCCGAACGCCAGCTCACTCGAAAGATAGAAGCGTTAGAGCGAGATGTGTCTTCCAAAGTAAGCCGCGTAGTTTTGTTTAGTGCTTTCTGTAATCTCACGGTGTCCCAGGCATCCGAGATTGAGAATCTGAAGAGAAAAATCTCACGTTTCTCAGATTACGATGAGATCAAGCGAGAATTAGAGATAATGAAGGTGAGCCAAAAGCCGGAATGCTCAGTCTCATCCTGATCAGCATTTTAGTTCGTCGAATTTGCTGGCGCAGACATCAATGACAGTGAAGACGACATTGATGGCGATCAGAATCAGGACGACGGCCTAAGATTGCCTAATCCCAACTCCTCCAAACAAAGTGATGGCCAGAACAAATCGCTGGAGGTCCTTCTAGCATCAAAAAATAAACGGATGTTGGATGAATTGACGAAGTTCAGAGTGGGTCATCCCAACGAGCATCAAATCGTTTTATTCATTTCCTTTAGGTTCTTCATGGAGAGCTGGAAGCCTCGCTCACGAGAATATCGGCTGAGCTGGAGGAGCACAAAGCAGAGCTACAGAAGCAGAAGGAACTCAACGAGAAGCTTGAGCTCGATCTTCTGCAAGTCCACAAATCAAGTACACCACCTGATAGCAATGGTGAACTCAATTTGCTGGGCGGACGTGGAACACCAGACGTGTCGTCTACGAGGAGCCCAGGCGAAGATGATCGCACCTTGAACCATAGTCCTATCCCATTCACGTCATCCGCCGAGACTTCCATTTTGCCCATCGTAACAAGCCAGCGGGATCGATTCAGACAACGAAACGCTGAACTCGAAGAGGTAACATAAAGGCTTTTCCCTTGGATAAATCACAACGGCTGCTGACTACGTAATTACCTCCAGCAACTACGGAAGCAACTGGCTGTCATCTCTGAGCTTCGTGCAGAGTCAAAAACACTCCAAGGCGATAACCTGAAACTCTATGAGAAAGTGAGGTATATGCAAAGCTATCGAGACGACGGCGCCGGACCTTCGAAGGTCGCATTAGACGCCTTGAACATTGGATCGGGAGATGATCTTGGTAAATACAAGTCTCGGTATGAAGAGGCCATGAATCCGTTTGCCGCATTCCAGAGTCGCGTGAGTGCCATATCGCCGTCGTAGGCTGTGATGCTAACATTCCGAAAACAGGAAGCGTCTCGTGCGGTTCAGGCACTCAATCCAGTGGAAGGCGCAGTACTTGCTCTTACACGTCACATTCTCGGTAGTCGAAGAGCACGAATAACTTTCATATGCTATGCGACGGCTCTTCACGTGCTGGTTATTTTTACGACGTATGAGAGCGCACTTGGTTCAGACCGATCCAAGGCTATCCCATACGGAAATTAGACAGGTTTTCTGGGACGCGAGGAATGGACTGGACTGGACTTGTAATACTTATTATCTCTACTGTGTTCTTGCTTTTTAGTTGGTAGTATGATCCCCATGATATGGCGCGGCCTGGGAGTTCTAATTTGATCATGGCGCGCGACGTATAAGGACAGCCGAAACAGCTCTGCGCACCCTACGACCAACTCGGGTGTCGCAGATCTAGACTTGTCGTTCAGACCATCAAGCAAGACGTCCAGCTCATCCGGTTCCACTTGATCTCGTCCCAAAAGCAGAAAATCAGTATTTTCCGCCTCGACGCCTGACCGATAATCTGAGAGTCAATGACCGACTTTGGTGATCCATTCATGAGCTCAACCACCCACAACGCAGAGGACTACGACCTCCCTCGCTGGCAGACGCAGAGCAGCGCCATACAGGACCAGAGTTACCTCGCTAATTCGCCCGCTGCAGCCCAGTATTCGTCGTTGTACAATACGGCGCCACCGCCTCCCCCGCAGACTCATCTAACAGACCAAGCGACCATCGCCCAACGACTCCCTCCTATTAACGTCAGCTCGCCTCCGTCTTCTCAACCACAGTCTGCCTCATCTCGTCAGCAGCCCCGAATATCCCAGTTACTCGACTTAGAACAGCAATCTTCTCACCATCTTTCTCCTAATCAGCATTCCATAGCTTCCCTCATGCCAGGCGTACGCAACTCGTCACTTCCGGGTGAAGTGGCGATAGCTGGCTCAAGGCCACGGCAAAATGACGATCTTGAAAGAGCCTACCCATCAGAGCCCCAGTCGGGATCACAAAGGTCTTCTAAAACGACGTCAAATGGTGAGCCACTGGCCCAGTCGTTTTATCCGCCGACTGTGGCATATGCTTCTTCCACCAATGTACTCCCATCTCATGGTTCGGTATCCTCGAATGCCGGTGATGTTTATCAAGACATGTACTACCAGTCGCCACGCCGCACGCAGACACAACGCACCTCGCCTAGCGCTGCAAACTCGCCTCGACGTTCCAACACTATCACTCATCATTCACAACAGTCACAAAATAACGATGCCTACCCGCAGCAGAGTTCGGGATTGTACCAAACCCAAGGCAGTTATCAGAGTCCATACAGTGATCCTCAGTCCCAGTATTCTCAATACCGAGATACCTCCAAACCGTCATCGCCGTATTCGTCCCACCTTCAATCGCAGTCAGCCACCCGTACTTCTCAATATTCGCCCTCGTATGGAACTCCCATGGACACGCAGACTACGTCAAGGAATACATCGCAGACTCCACTCGCTCACACTTACTCGTTGTCACAATCTCAGTCGGCCCAACATCTAACATCGCCGCCTTCCTTCCGTCAACAGCCACAGCAGTCTCTTTCCAATCCCACCAGTCCCCAAAACTACGCTCCCCAAGATTCGCGTCAGTACTTCCAACCTGCTGTTAAGGATGAGCCTATGGTGGATGCACTGCCTTCGGCTGCATCTCTGGTACGGCGAGAGTCCGAGAGAGATGTTCGGAATGATCCATATTATTCGACGCGAACGGTCAAGTCTGAAGCCATGGACGTCGTGCCTAAGGGCAGACCGACGGGTTTACGACGAGTTCGGGATTCACGAGATCTTCGGCCCTACATCAATACACAACCCGCAGGCCGAAGGGCTGATCCCAACAACCCTACAAACTTCCTCAGTGTACGCACTTCAACCAAGCTTTCTGTGGCAGCCGCTTATTTGTTTCATTTAGCCCTTGCTGTCCTTGACAACTCATATTCAGAGCACATATTCGCTTTGCAATCCGCAATTCAAATATGAGTCATCGCACAATCCTCGGAGGGTGTTGACGAAGCCAAGCAAACCTGCTCATAATGATGGTTATGACAACGAAGACTACGACTACATACTGTATGTCAACGACTGGCTGGGTACGGATGAGGGTCATAAGTAATATGCATGCCGAATCAATACGACTGAAAGCTGATCTTGATTAGGTATCTCATCCTCGACATCCTCGGTCAGGGAACCTTCGGCCAGGTAGTAAAATGCCAGAACATGAAAACGCACGAGGTGGTGGCCGTCAAGGTTGTGAAGAACAAGCCAGCGTATTACAACCAGAGCTTGATGGAAGTCACAATACTCCAATTAGTGTGTTCTCAGTGTGTTCTGGTTTTCATTGCTGACCATTATCCAGCTAAACAACCAACATGATCCTCGTGATGAGCATCACATCCTGAGGATGCGCGACCATTTTGTTCACAAGAGCCACCTGTGTCTTGTCTTTGAGCTACTCTCGCAAAATCTTTACGAGCTGATCAAACAAAATCAATTCCAAGGGCTTAGTACACAGCTTGTGAAGGTCTTTACCAGCCAACTTCTGGATGCACTTTCTGTCCTCAAAAGCGCCCGATTGATACATTGCGATCTCAAGCCAGAGAACATTCTCCTCAAATCGTCAGTGATCCAGTTCTCGGACTTGATTTGTTCTAATTGTCAAGCAGTCTGTCTACTCCCGGCATAAAAGTCATCGATTTCGGATCTGCTTGCCATGAAAAGCAAACAGTTTATACTTATATTCAATCTCGGTTCTATAGATCTCCAGAAGTGCTCCTTGGCGTTTCTTATTCTGCCGCAATAGACATGTGGTCCCTCGGTTGTATTGCTGTGGAGTTGTTCTTAGGATTGCCGCTTTTCCCCGGGACCAGCGAATACAATCAAATCACTCGGATCGTTGAGATGCTTGGGTATGCCTTTTCCAATCTCCTCTTGCATATAACTAATGGCCCATAGACTACCTCCCGCTCACATGCTTGAACATGGCAAACAAACCTCTCAATTTTTCGACTCTTATATCGATGGCTATGGGCAAAAGCAATACAAGTTGAAGTCGATTGAACAATACTCACGAGAGCATAATGTGCAAGAGCAGCCGGGAAAACAGTATTTTAAGGCCAATACGTTACCGGAGATCATCAATATGGCACCTATGCCACCATCTCGGAGCTCAAGTTCTCAGGCTCGACCAAGCAGCACTGAGATTGAACGAGGTATGTCAACGGCCTTCCTCTCACTGCTGTTGCGTCAGGATTTCTCACCTCCTGTTCAGAAGCGAACAATCGTGCTGCCTTTACCGATTTCTGTCTTGGTCTGTTGAATCTCAACCCTATGGAGCGATGGACTCCCCAGCAAGCTCGCAACCACCCCTTCATTACTGGAGAGAAATTCGTGAAGCGCTTTCAGGTGTGTTCTAAGTTTTTCGGGCCCGCAATTCTTACTAATAGTTCTGCAGCCGTACTCGACCTTGCCCGAAGTACCTCCTCCAGCACCTGCTCACACTCTATCGAGTAGTTCTAGCGCAGATGCCAAGCGACCTTATGGGGGGCTCGTACAAAGCCAGCCTAAAGGTTCACGGGCTTACCAGGACGCTGCTGCGTACAATCATCAACTGAATCAGCACCAGGCATACACCGCACAGGCGCAGGCAGCTCAGGCGGCAAGCAATGCTTTCAGAAATCCGTACATCGCACAAGTGTCGGCACCACAGCAGAGTGCGAACTCATATCCGGCCCGTGATGACCGAGATGGCTATTCCGCGACACAACAGCAAACGCAACAACCTGTCCAGCAATACAATCAAAGCACGCTCCACACACAAAATGCCCAGCCCAGTGGCACTTCGAGCATCGATCATCGATTGTCGCAGTCCACGTCCGGGAGTCTCAACAATGCGCTGTCATATTCGACGTCCACATCATCGCAGCATGGACTGCAACAATCAGCGAATCCTAATCCGCCTTCGAGCTCGTATTATCCAAATGCGAGGGCCAGAGCTAACACGATCAATCAAATGGACGTCATTCCGCCAGCCCTTATGCGGTTGCAACAAATGGGCATGGATCTTTCCGGTGTAGGGAGGAATGCATTGACTCCTGTGATGAACAGAGACGATGCTGTAAAGGAATGGGAACGACGGGCGCAAGGCAAAGCTCAGCCTGCACAGCCATACCCTCAGCTGGAGTACCTTCAACAGCAAGCGGAACTGGCATCATCTGGAGGATGGAGTCAGGGCAATGCTGCTGCTCCGAGCCGCTATCCTCCCCCTCCCACGCTGCAGCAGTATCAGACACCTGTGCAATTGCTTGTGGATAATCACGACCGCCGTCGAGACTCTACACGAGCACAGCGATCAGACTATCTACCGACCGCCATGCCTGCTCCGCCTCAGGCATCATACACTGGTTCCGAGACCGGGCATAACTCCGTGTATGCGCCGATACAGTCGAATCAATACGGCTTATCGTCGAGTCGAACGCACGCTCAGTCATTTTATCCTCCGGGTGTAGTGGCTGCTGGTCAGAGCCACCAAAGTTATGGCACTGATCAAAGCGGAAGTCAGAATGCATCAAGTTCTCGAGACTCTGGAGTATCGGGAAGTATGGATTGGAGAGCTTAATATCTTCATCTTCGTGGGTCTCATCATGATTTCCTTCGCGGACAAAAATAAAGCCACTTTTATTCTTTACTGTTCTGTTTCAGTCTCGAACCTCCTGCATCTCATTTTCCCCTCATATATTGTGTTTCACCTTGCTTTCATTGCGTCCATTCCGTTTCCACTGATCTTCAACAATGCATTTCGTCAGATTGGTAAACTAGTGGCTGTGCAGCGTCTGTAACATCTGTATTAAAATGACAAACCCCTTCGCTGGCGGCATCTAAATTGGATCACTGCGTCCCTCGAAACAGAAATGAGCTAGTGAAGCAGCTTGGTGAACAACTCTTCGACTTCCCATGCTCCTCCCCAATAGCGAAGTTGCACCTTGAGTCCTTTTGCTTCGCCCTCCTTTTGAATTCGTTCTTCCAAGCCTCGGCCCCTGCGCACGAACGCATAGTCCTGGCTGCAGAGGACATGAGAAAGGGGAGAAACGAATGAGGAACTAGCTCACCTTCGAAGTCGTAGAATTGGACAAAAGTCATTGGAACCGTCTCCGATATAAGTTATACGCTCGTAATCCGGCCCACGCCTCTTGAGGAAGTCATCCAACTCGTCACCTATTTGCCAAACGTGTTAGGACGCACGTGCCAGTTGGACATCGAGCCATCTGCCTACCTTTGCACATATTCGGGCTGCATCCGACTTGACATTTGTGTTGGGGGCCTGTTGGATCAACACGACGCCTTAACTTTAGCAGGCCTGACGCGTCCCACTCTGCGGGGTTTGTGACGATTTCGTCGAATTGGTTTTGCAAGCCTTTGTGCTACATTTAAATTGTTGAGCAAGAGTATACGTCGTAGCAAGGCGAAACGCACGTTAAGGATTGTGGATATGAATACCGCATTTGAGTTGGAGAGACAAAAGAACGTCGTGTCCACATGCGTGGCGGCTTTCAGACCAGTCACAGCTCGAATCATGGCAGGGTGCTATGATAAAGTTTTAGCTCTGACAAAACTAACAAATGCTACGTACGAAAGGCAAGATCTGCAATGCGTGCTCGATCTGTTGACGGGTGAAACCTTGACTATGCAGATCTTCAAGGCACAACGCCCTGCGTGCATCGATCAACTTGAGATTCGAGATTCAAGTCTCAATGTATGATCTCGACGTACACAAGATCAGTCCATTGTACAGACGACTTGAGATCTTTCAATTTTCGCCTGAGAGCTGGCGAAAGAACCTCGAAGACATATCTGTCTGTATCTTGATCGACGAGAGACCTGAAGGGGCGATGCAATGAATACGGAATACTGAGATGAATATAGAGATGAATATTTCGTACCAATCAAAGTCGAAGACGACGAGCTGGCGAGAGACAGAAAGACTCATTGATTTTCAATTGTCACGTGCGTGGATCTGCTGTATTTTCTCCGTCGAATGTGGTCGGAAAGGATCGGGCGAGATCGGGATCCTCGGACGCGAGGAACGAGGGAAAGGCTCGGATAAACGCCTCGGACTCCGACGGCTCGGCGACTGAAAGTTCGGCGAGGGTTACGGTTCCGAAATTCTCACGCAACGCAACCTTGACGTCTTGCCCTCAGCCATGGCACCTCTGGAAGAAGAAAATGCTTATGATCTATTGGGAATCACGATGGAAGCTACAGAGGGCGAGATAAGGACCGCGTACAGACAACGATCGCTCAAAGTTCACCCCGACAGAGTGAGTAGTCTCGTCATCGAGCTTCAAGCCACGGTTCCTGACTCATTGGACTTGCAGCATCCGAATAATCCTCAAGCGGCGCACAAATTTCACGAGCTGAATCAAGCCTATGAGCTGTTGTTGGATCCGATACGACGACTGGCGTTGGATGCCAAAGTGCGGCTGAAGGAGGCTCACAAGGAACGGTTCGCGAAATATGACAACAAACGCAAGGGCATGCAGGAGGAGCTGGAGGCTGCGGAACGAGAGTTCAAGAGACGAAAAGAGGACGAGAAGAAGAAGGGCAAGCAGAGAGAAGAAGAGAATGAGAGGGTGAAGGAAGAGGGCAGGAAGATGAGAGAAGAGGCCGAGCTGAAGGCAGCAGAGAGGGCGGCAGCAGCAGCAAAGGCAGCAAAGACAACGGAGCAGAAGCAGGACTTGGGCCCCTTGGACACTACCATTCGACTCAAGTATGCCATCGCGAGATATCCAGAGCTCGTGACTGCGGCGGCGCTTGGACAGTGGATGCGACGATTTGGGGACGTGGATGAGGGGTCGATAGTGATATCGATGAAGGCACCAAAGAAGAGCCCTGACAAGCCAGCCAAGACTGTGGTTGCGCTCGTCCCGTTTGCAAAGGTCGGGGACGCGTTTTCGGCGGTGTGCGCGAGAGGGAAGGCGGGGGGCGGGCTGGACGACATGGAGGTGGGCTGGGCGGGCGGGCAGGAGCCAGAGGCGGTGCGGTGGCTGCAGGCAGAGAAGGTGAGTGCGCTGCTTGGGGGTCCGGGCAGCCCGGCTAACGGATGGCAGGCGGCTCCTCCGCCGAGCGTGGACTTTGAGACGGCGACGATCATGCGGATGCGACAAGCCGAGCGGGACCGGCTGGAGCGGGAACTCCGGGAGAGAGAAGCGCGGACAGAAGCTCGGGAAGAGACAGGGACAGCGACATAAACGGAAGCACATTCGTGGGAAATAGAAGCGCCGTTTGTGAATAATAAATGAATTTCCGGAGTCTTTATGCATCCAATGTTTGTGCCTTGTTTATCCAATCTGAGTCTCCCGTCGACGTTGCACTACACGCTCAAATGTCTTCTACCATATATAATGTAAGCTCTCCTCTTCCCGTCCGTCCCCTTTTCCCCTTTCCCCTCACCATCAAAAATGGACTCTGCTCATCGTTCCCGCCGTCATCAGCACCGCTCCCTCCAGCCAACCGGCGCTCCCCCTCAGCCTCCCACCAACATCGTCGCCCACTCTGCCGCTCGTCTTCAAGAATCCATCGAGATCATCAGACAGGAGTTCGAGTCGCTCTCCCAGGAAGCCAGTGTTGCAAGAGCCCAGCGAGACGATCTTGATTCAAACGGTATGTAGCCCTTTGCAATCCTGTCATGTCGCCTAATTCCCATCGCCGCCAACCAGTGACCAGCCAAGTCAACGAAGTCAACATTATTCGCCAATCACTTTATGAACTCGAAAGTCAGCATGCTAAAATTCGCCAGCAATACGAAGAGGAGCTAGCCCGTCTTCGTTCCGAACTTCATGCTGCAAGACAAGCTATACCCCCTGGTGGTATCCAGCAACCTGCTCCTGGAATGGGTCCTGGTCCAATCCAATCCAACCTGCCAATCCCGCCGCAGCAAATGGGCTCAGATCGGGCACCCAATTCCTCCAGCTATGTCGATCCGTACTATGGCAGAGACAAAGACCGCGAACGTTCCGACAGAGATCGTGAACGGGACCGGGACAGGGAACGCGACCGTGAAAGAGACAGCCGCGACCTCAAACGCATCAAGTCGGAGCGTCCGAAATCTGACCGTGATGGACGAGGTAAATTAAACCTTGGCTCAGATCTTGCCACGGCTCACTCTTGTTTTCATAGATTATTATAGCGCTGGTTCATCCAGCAAACCCCCGCCCACGTCAGGCCCTTACGTCGGCGATGTTCCGCCGTCTGCCTCTGCGTCAACCCCATCTAGCGCCCTCGCCCCTGGTACGTTCCCCGAAGACGGCGGTCAGACCGAAGAGTATCGCAAGGAGGGGAGTGACTGGCTTGCTCAGTACAGCTCAAAAGCTTCGAAACGCCTTCTGGATGTGCAGCTGGTGCACACATTGAATCATGAGAGGTCTGCCACGTTTTTTCATCTTAATGGCCCCATCCTGAGCTTCTTTATGTGCCTAGTGTTGTGTGCTGCGTCCGTTTTTCTGCCGATGGAAAGTATCTCGCCACCGGTTGTAACCGCACAGCCCAGATTTACGACACGAAGACCGGATCAAAAGTTTGGTCAGGGACCCCTATAAAAAGCCGGTCTTCTATCCTCACTGACTTCTTTCCCAGCATCTTGGCGGATGACGCTGCTTCAAAAACCGGCGACCTCTACATTAGAAGCGTTTGTTTTAGCCCTGACGGGCGCTATTTGGCGACCGGCGCCGAGGACAAACAAATTCGAGTTAGTGTCTATCCAGGGCACTACTCTAACGTACTCACGTCCCGTTTTAGATCTGGGATATCTCTAAAAAGAAAATCCGCACCTTCTTCAAGGGGCACCAACAAGAAATCTACTCCCTTGATTTCTCACGCGATGGACGTCTTATTGTCTCGGGCTCAGGGGACAGGACCGCCCGCATATGGGACATGCAAACAAATGAGTGCAAGATCCTCACGATTAATGAACCGGAGCAAGTTGATGCTGGCGTCACTTCTGTCGCAATTTCCCCAGATGGTCGCTTAGTTGCCGCAGGCAGTCTCGATACTGTCGTTCGCATCTGGGATGTCGCTACCGGTCAGCTGATCGAGAGATTGAACGGGCACAGAGACAGCGTCTACAGCGTTGCCTTTACTCCTGACGGAAAGGGGCTGGTCAGTGGAAGTCTTGATAAGTCCTTGAAGCATTGGGATGTCGGTCCCTTATTGAGAAATCCGGTCAAAAGTATGTCATATGTCCGCGACATTTCACGAGGAGAAACTAACGCAAATCAAGGTGGCGAGAAAGGAAGCCAATGTACCATGAATTTTGTCGGGCATAAGGTATGACGTGCCTCGCTTCTCACATCTTTCATCAGGGTGCTAAATGGAACTTGATAGGATTATGTTCTTTCGGTGGCCGTATCACACGATGGCAAGTGGGTGGTATCTGGCTCCAAAGATCGTTGCGTCCAATTCTGGGATGCCCGATCGGCGCAGATGCAAGTCACGTTGCAGGGACACAAGAACTCGGGTACGCTTCTTTCCGACGACTTCGCGTGGTAAACATGTGTTCTTAAAGGGCCCTCTTCTTTCAGTTATCTCTGTTGACCTCAGCCCCTCCGGAAATTACCTTGCCACTGGCAGTGGTGACTGGCAAGCTAGAATATGTACGTAATTCTTCCCTCGTCGGGAACCCTCGAACTTAACGTCACATTAGGGAGCTTTGCTGCGCCTCCCCAATAGTCAAGGATCACTGTACAACGCTGAAAATATTTGTTCTATCGTTTCCCACTGTTCTGATTTTTTCTTGTTTCTCTGTTTCCTTGTTTGTGGTGTTCGAATACATCTCGCACTATAGTGTTGTGTGCCCAGAGCTTGTTCAGCTGTATTTTCAGGTAAATCTCCTGTGCGTTATTACTAGTCCCGTCTCTGTCTGTCGCTTCACGGCGATACTAAGTAGTTGTTATGTATTGTGTTGTGGTGCTTAAACGTCGCAGAATACCCAGCGTGGAACCGAGACATAAAATCCATGTGGCAAAATGCGATCTTCTCTCATGGGAAAACATCGTCATATGATAAGTCGGAGAAATACAGCGGCACCAAAACGATCAATAAAATAGGCTTTTTAGAATCTCCGAATTTGCTCAGGCTTCACTGGAGTCAGGGTTGCTCAAGAATCTGTAGACTGAATGGGAAGTGTTCTCGCAGAACTGAATCTCTGAAGGGTCCGCATGGGGAATTTCGTTCTGTACGGTTCGGGAGATGTCAGATAGGGCGCATGAGTCGGGTAGATAAATGAGCATACCGGCATGTGGAACAGACAGGCACGGGTTGACAGAATACTGGGGAAGTTGAGATCGGAGGCTGTCAATGAGAAGCAATCGGACCCACTGGATAGGCAAACGGAGCACACGTATCCGGCATCGATGATATCTTTATGACAGAAGCAAGCAGCGCGGAAATCAACCCTGTCGGTTGTTGGCACTGCAAGTAAGGATCGGACCGAAGGGGGTTGAAGGAAACACATCTGTTGGTATAATCAGTCTGGGCATATCGGAATGATTTGGTTGCTCTTTCCATTAAGTATTGTAGGAGAGATTCATGTTTCTCGACACGAATATATGATCCACCGGTCAAGTATGCGGCTTGTTGGAGGAATGTGGTGTCTGGGCCATATATCTTGCATACATCAATGACAACTTTCTGAAATAACTTAGTCGATAGAATTTCTATGAGTACGAGAGCAGCGCACGAGTTTCTGAGCGGAAAAAATGGAGTTCATAAGGGGGATGTAGGACGCGGCTGCGTCTGGGGATACGGAGACGATGAGGATACGGGATTCAGGCATGACGAGAGGTGTATCGGATGGGGCTTCGACTTTGGTTGCCTGGATGATTCTGTTGAAATCTAGTGATGGTTATTACTGCCATTGAACTGCAATAAGTGGAAGACTTGCAGCATAAAGCCTTCGCGAGGGCTCCAACCAGCGCAACCGGTACTGGCAAAGCTTTCAAGACACATGTCGATACATGTATATTGAAAACCCACGTTCTTCTGCTTCGCTACTGTTTGAGGGTTGTGGCATTTCCTCGCGTATTCTCTCTGTGAGTGCCGCGTCCAACGTCTTGAATGGCTGATACCAATTTGGATCAGGCTGTACACGACGATCAGCAGGTTTTGTCTGGTCTATCGACGAATACAGCATGATGCTTATATGGCAAACAAAGTGAGCTGCTGAAAGACGGCAATACAAGGACATACCTCTTTCCCGGAAACGCGCCAAATATTGCGAGTGAATTTTCATGTTTTTGCGCAAGATGAGCGTTCAGAAAGACCAGAATATGGGCCAGAAAGGTGGAAAACTGAAGAGACTGGGTTGGGTCGTGCCATGCTGCCGGTTGGAGGTCGAGGAGCAGAGACAAATGGGACATCGACTTCGGGTTTGTCCGTCAAACTTGCCACATCACTCTCATGCATCTCCTCAGTCGACCGCTCACTTTCCTCGTCCTTGCCTCTCTTTTGGCTATTTTGTCTGAGGCATTGAAAGGTCCTCGCATCACCCACAAGGTTTATTTCGATATCAAACAGGGAGATGAAGACCTTGGCCGCAGTGCGTATACCGTTCCCAAGCTCTGACGCCAGTCTAACGCTACTTCAGTTGTAATGGGTCTCTACGGCAAGGTTCGCGTGGCTATTGTGGACCATGTTCTATCGCTAAATCGACTGATGTTAGACCGTCCCCAAAACCGTCGAGAACTTCCGTGCTCTCGCGACTGGAAAGGACGCCGAAGGTAATGAGCTCGGGTTTGGCTACAAGGGCTCCGGCTTCCATCGCGTCATTCCCCAATTCATGTACGTCTTATCTCTTGATCCATGGTACGCTTTCCTAACACCTCAAATAGGATTCAGGGCGGTGACTTCAGTGAGAATTTCGTGACTAGAAGCTTACCGAAAGCTAATTGGTTTGTCTTTAGCCCGGGGCGATGGCACTGGAGGAAAGGCACGTCCTGCATTTTCATACTTGGGCCTTTTACTCATTGTCAACAGTCTATCTACGGCGATCGTTTCGCTGACGAGAACTTGTATGAATCCATCAGCTCATTCCGGTTGCCACGTATTCAATTTCGTACAGCAAACTCAAGCACACCGGTCCCGGCATTTTGTCCATGGCTAACGCAGGTCAGTCAATTTCATCCCGAGACACACCCTTCCCCGCTGAGCTCGACATTCAGGCAAGGATACTAACGGCTCCCAATTCGTGCGTAACGTTGAATCTTGATCACACGATCAAAGCTTGAACACTGCTTCAGTTCATCTGCACTATCATGACCAGCTGGCTGGACGGGAAGCATGTTGTATTCGGAAAAGTCATCTCTGGCATGGATGTTGTCACAAAAATTGGTTAGTCCTCTCTGCGACATGTTCGGAACGTACATCTAACTCTTAATGCCAGAGAATACCCCGACCAGCGCAACTAAGCCCAACGTACCCGTGATCATCGCCGATTCAGGAGAGGTGGGTCAACCCAGACATTCGTGCAAGTTGACAATTTCCAATCTTTTTTGTAATTCAGATTCCTCTCGACAAGGACGCGGATGGCAATGAGGTGCCTCTCCATGCTGAGCTTTGAGTTGAATCTCAAGAGAGTGCGTTTCTAGGAACACGATTCAACTATCGCGGACGAGACAATGACTAAAGTGGTTCCCAGCTCAACAGCCTCGGTCCCAGCTCCTTCACCCGTTGTTGACGAAGAGATCGTTGAGGGGAATGTCGAGGTTTCAAGCTATTTCAACAAAATCATTTTCTTTGCGCTTCTGGTGCTTGCGGTTGCTGGTGGATTTGCTTACTTCAGAGGGTCGGGAGTGATGAGAACGTGGAGAGCACGGCTAGGATATCGTCGAGTAGCCGGAGACAAAGACTTGGAAAAGTAGCATCGCAAATAATGATTGTGACGCACGTTTCTTACCTGTCACGGCGTGACCGTGCTTCACAAAATAATCATGGCCCTGCTCTCTCTCATTCTCCTGAATCTCCATACAACATGGACGGATCACTTCGCCCCTTTGTGCCCGCCGATATGAAGGCGTTGCAGTATTTATTGGGCCGGGCCACGATGGAGCAGCTTGCGAAGGCCAATCAGAAAGGTGCGTTAGTTCTCCCTGCAGCGAGCCTCAATTTCTTACCGTCTTCAAGCTTACAGCAATCCAATTTACCTCGGTATATGGCTTGCTGTATCACTGGCCATGGTTGAATACATGAGATGGTGGCCGGACCCCATCCGTGGAGTTTGGAGGTTTCTGCAGCCCATACCTGCATTTGCCTCATGCGCGGTGCCCCTGATGTTCTTTGTCGACTGGTTCGTCTATTCTCGAGGTCCTCCCAATCCGAGTGATCTTTAAAAAATTTGCAGGTTCAATCGGACTTACTTCGAGGCTGAAGTTACCAATGTCCTCTCTCGCACCGACCTGCTCGAGCCGCATAAATTCTACTCCCAGGACCCAGCCTCCAGCTTATGGGTTGTCGAGCACAAGCGTCTCTTAATTGGAGTGATCGCTATAGATGCATCTGCGGACGCAGCCATTACCAACTTACCGACCACCATTGATATTGCAGCGTCCTTGAAGGAGGAGAACGAGAATCCATCCTCGAAAGCCAAGAGTACGAAGAAGAAAGCACCCTTACCCTCCCAAGGCTCATCGACCGCAATAATCCGCCATTTCTTCATGGACGAATCATACAGAATGGCCGCTGTTCAAGATGATTTGCTTGCGCAGGCCTTGAGCCAAGCTTTCTCCGCGAAACGGAGCACAAAACTCACACATATCAAAGCAATTCATTCCGAATTCGAGAAATATGTTGGAACTGCTCTGCGAAAGGCTGGATTTCGAGTGGCCTCTGAGAAACCTGAGACCCTAGGTTTTTTCAGATGGAGACGGTATGCTCTGGAACTTGAGCGAGAGAATTGGGTGGGATGGAAAGCTGCTGAGGATGTCAAAAGTACATAACCATTGTTGCACTAGGGCCTGATATTTAATAATGTTATAATCTGTAATCTTTGATTGGGATCTTTGCCGGAGCGATTATCTTTACAAGGGTGCAGGGCATGGGAGTCACCTTTATAGCCGAGTCACTCTGTCAGAACCAAATTCTCGCTGGTGACTGTCCCAGCATCTCGCCACTTACTTTCATCAATCGTCCAGCGTTTCGTCACATACCTGCTAGTCCAGGATGCCGTTCGCACCTCACGACAGTTAGTTTGCCAGCTCTACATAAATTCATCGACGCACATGACCGTTTATGCAGTTTCTGCCCCGTTCAACTTTCCTCAAGAAGAAGAGAAAGTCCTCGAATATTGGAAAGAGATAGATGCTTTCCAGACAAGCTTAAAACTCTCTGAAGGTCGACCAGAGTTCTCCTTCTACGATGGACCGCCATTCGCTACTGGTCTACCACATTACGGCCATCTCCTCGCTGGAACCATCAAGGTACATCGATTATTGAATATCGGGTAGCATTCACGATGTTCAACGTCTTCTATAGGATATCGTCACACGACATGCCAGCTCGAGTGGCTTCCACGTCGAGCGTCGCTTTGGATGGGATACCCATGGTCTCCCGGTCGAGCACGAGATCGATAAGAAACTCGGCATCACAGGTCGCGATGATGTCCTCAAGATGGGAATCGATAAATACAACGCCGAATGTCGTGCCATTGTCATGCGATATTCCTCAGAGTGGAGGAATACTGTTGTCAGGATGGGAAGATGGATCGATTTCGACAATGACTACAAGACACTTAATACATCATATATGGAATCCGTGTGGTGGGTCTTTGGGCAGCTATTCAAGAAAGGAGTCGTATACCGAGGGCTGAGAGTCATGCCTTATTCCACTGGATGTACGACCCCCTTGTCAAATTTTGAGGCTGCTCTCGATTATAGAGATGTAAACGATCCCGCAGGTGAGCCACCTCCAACTTCAATTTTGTGCCCCTATTGATCATTGGCAGTGGTTGTCTCTTTTCCCTTGGTGGATGACCCTCAAACCTCACTTCTTGCATGGACAACCACTCCCTGGACCCTTCCGTCAAATCTCGGCATATGTGTGCATCCTGACTTCTCCTATGTTAAGATTCACGATACCGAAAGAAATGAGAACTTCATCCTGTTCGAAGGACTGTTGAGAACACTCTACAAAGATCCCAAAAAGGCAAAATTCAAGAAATTGGCGACCTTCAAAGGTTCGGATATGAAAGGCTGGAGATACGTTCCTCTGTTTGAGTACTTTACGGAACGGGTATGTGGATTTTTCTGACTCTTACAGCTAACCTAACATGTCAACCTATGCAGTATGAGGATAGAGCTTTCCGTGTTCTCAACGATACATACGTCACTGCCGATGATGGTACCGGCATTGTCCATCAGGCTCCTGCCTTTGGCGACGACGATCACAGGATTGCGATCGCTCATGGCATCTTAAAACCGGATGAAATGCCGCCCTGTCCTATAGATGACGCCGGCTGCTTCACTAAGGAAGTTCCTGATTTCCAGGGTTTGCATATCAAGGTAAACTTGGGTACTCAGAACTTATCGGAACTGTCATTTAACAAGTCAATTTCATAGACAGCAGACAAGGACATCCAGAAGTTGCTCAAACAGAAGGGTCGCCTCATCGTACAATCGACATTAAACCACTCGTATCCTTATTGTTGGAGATCGGGAACTCCTTTGATCTACCGCGCTATTCCTGTCTGGTTCGTGAAAGTTGCGGAAATCTCAGATAAACTCGTAGAAGCAAATAATAAGACGCGCTGGTTGGTACCCCTGGGCGCTCCTCCCGTGATCACTGACCCAACCCTGATGTAGGGTCCCGCAGAGCGTAGGTGACAATAGATTCGGTAACTGGTTAGCCAATGCTCGTGACTGGAATATCTCAAGAAATCGATATTGGGGTACACCCATCCCTTTGTGGGTCAGCGAGGATTTCGAAGAAGTATGTTGCCTGATTTTCTCCGGACGCTTGTTCTTAATTATTATCAGGTCGTCAGCGTGACCTCTGTAGCTGAGCTGGAGGAACTCTCAGGAGTGAAGGGTATAACCGATCTTCATCGCGAAAGCATTGATCACATTACCATACCTTCAAAAACTGGAAAGGGCGTCCTCAAGCGCATTGAGGAAGTGTTTGATTGCTGGTTTGAGTCTGGCAGGTTCGTGAAGCACATCAATCTTCATCTAATTTGCTAACAAGCCTCACTAGCATGCCGTACGCTCAATCGCATTATCCATTTGAAAACGAAGTGAAATTCGGCAAGACTTTCCCTGCCGATTTCGTCTCGGAAGGAATTGATCAAACTCGTGGTTGGTTCTACACGCTTCTCGTTTTGGCTACACATTTGTTCGGCGAGGCTCCTTGGAAAAATCTCATCGTAACTGGTCTCGTACTCGCAAGGCTAGTTTGTTTGCCAACATATAAAGCATGACTGACTTTTGTACAACAGCGATGGCAAGAAAATGAGTAAGAAACTCAAAAATTACCCGGACCCGAATCTGATCATCGATCGCTTTGGTGCGGATGCCACGCGGTGAGCGCCATGGACTACGCGACTGTCTCACAAAACTCATCTTTAATAGAATGTTCTTGGTGAACTCCCCCATTGTTCGTGGTGATAACCTCCGCTTCAGAGAGGAGGGTGTCCGCGAAGTCATTTCTCGAGTCCTTCTGCCATGGCTCAACTCTTTCCGATTCTTCATGGGTCAAGCTGCTTTGTACAAGAAAGAGACTGGGAAGGCCTTTGTGTACGATGCACATGCACCGAAATCTTTGAACGTTATGGATAGGTGGATCTTGGCCCGTTGCCAATCGTTGATTCGCCTGGTCCGCGAAGAAATGGCCGCTTATAGGCTTTACACCATCGTTCCCCGCCTTCTGGATCTTGTCGACGAGTTGACAAATTGGTACATCCGTTTCAATCGTTCTCGTCTGAAGGGTCAGGATGGACCCGAAGATGCCTTAAGTTCCCTCAATACCCTTTTCGAGGCTCTGTTCACACTTTGTCGCACCATGGTAAGCAATTTCATCATTGATGTGACCTATCTAATCGTCTACAGTCTTCTTATACACCCTTCCTCACTGAAAACCTCTATCAATCTCTGCGACAATTCATCCCCAGTTCAGTCACCCCCAACGAAGATACAAGATCCATCCACTTCTTACGCTTCCCTGATGTCAAGGAAGAATACTTTGATGCCGTTATTGAGCGACAGGTCAAGCGGATGCAGACTGTCATTGATTTGACCAGAGCAGTTCGCGAACGGCACTCTCTGTCCTTGAAGGTATGCTCGTTTCGATCCTTTCGAGGGCACCAATTGACACTCTCCTCCCTAGACACCGCTGAAAGAGTTACTGATCTTCCATGCTGACTCTGAATATCTGGAGGACGTTCAAAGCCTGCAGAGATATCTCCAGAGTGAGTTAAATGTGCGCGACATCGTCTTCACTTCGGACGAGGAGCGTTCGGGTGTTCGCTACCGAGCTTCAGCAGACTGGCCCACACTCGGTAAAAAGCTGCGCAAAGATCTTGGAAAAGTCAAGAATGCGCTGCCGGGTCTATCATCTGAAGAAGTGAAGAACTACGTCTCGACCGGGACGGTGAAGGTCGACGGAATAGAACTCGTGGCCGGCGACCTCATCGTTTCTCGGTACATCGATCTATCGTCTAGTGGCACCTTTGGAACTGACACGGATAACGATGTCGTCGTCCTTCTCGATATTCAAGTTCACCCCGAGCTTGTTGGAGAGTGGCTCAGTCGAGAGCTCGTGAACAGGGTCCAAAAACTGAGAAAGAAGGCGAACTTGCAGGCCACTGATGATGTTGACGTGTACTACGTCTTCGAGGAGGGATCGGGAGAGCAACTGAAGGAGGCATTGGTCTCCCAGAACGACTTCATCTCACGGACCATCCGGAATGTGCCGCAGGAAGGGTCATCAAGGCCGGCTGGTGGGAACGTTATCATTGAGGAGGAGCAGGAGATTGCGGATACCAAATTCTTACTGACATTAGTCGGGCGATAATTACTGATATAATGGGGATTGACAGGCGTTGTCCATATAATAGTGCACTAGAATGTGCTCTCAGTCCCAGATATACGCACTATAGTTGACACTCCACAATGATCGCTAGCATATACTCGGTCTGAGTCACTGGGCATAGTCAAGCCAGCGCCTACAATACGAGGAGGATCCAATGATACCCCCCGCCCACGAGTTACATAGAATCGATCAAGACGCTTCGGAGGGATGTCAGTGCTTGGCTGCATACCCCACGTCACGTTCTCAGTGGGACTGCCAACGTGCGGATCTCGTAGCCCAGCTTGTGTATGTATCCCGTCATCCTTCAGAGTCAAGGTGTTCATATCGCCTCCCACAATCCCGCCATGAAGACTAGGGCTCCGCAAGAAACGTGCAACGACGACGAGCTGATGCAGTCGTGCGCGCTCGCCATAGCCGACAAATGACTCGAGCTGCGTGTTTGCTATTCGAACAACCACGTGTTTCATGATCAAGTCTAGATCAGCACTCGCCCCCTGACGTGGGGATTTTGCGAATGGATCATTGTTTTCGGTGTGATAGGCAGCCAATTGTACGTCTACGAAAATGGCGTGTCTGCCCATCACGGTGCTCGGATATTTGATGGAGAACGCGGCGCGGATGGGGATGCCGGTGGAGACTAGGGTGACATTGCCGTAGACAGATGGATTTGGCCACGTATCGTGGGATATGGTGGATATTGCAAAATGGGCTCGCACAAAGGGATGAGCTAGGAGAAGTGGGAGCGCTTGCTGGTGAACCTCCTGGAAGAGGATGACACAAGCCGGCGGAGGCGCTCGGCCTTCGAAGATGTCGTTCGTGATATGGAATAGGATGCGATCCAGCCGCTGCCTACGCAATGGATTGGAGAAGTTGACATTCCAAGTCAAGACTTGGATTTGAGAGGGTAATGGTTGTTTTGCACTAGGCAGCGGGGAACTCGAGGTTCCTATCCAGGCGTGTAAACTGAAAGAATAATGATAGATCTGGGAGTAGTGAGGCTGAGGATAAGGCCCTCTAAGCGGTAGCGGGGGTTGTTTAGGGAAGAATGTCGAGAGGACGCGACGAAACCAATCCATGATTTGCCTGAAGCTCGTTGACAGAAGAAAAGCTGGACCATGATGATCCAGGAGGGCGCGACATCGACATGGAGGACGAGCGACGAGAAAGCATGCCTAGAACACGAGGGCGGAGATGCAGCCAGCCACTGGCACAAACAACGGAAAACGAGTGAGGCAGTCACGTGATACAACGAAGAGCACTCAAGACAACAGGCCAGAGTCGCAAGACACTTGTGTGTGGCAGTCGCAACTTGACTGGTGTCCCGAGGCCGAACGACACCTATTGCGTTGTACTCCCAAAGCCACCGAAACCCATCATTGCCATCATACCATCGTCCTCTCCTGCACCATTAATCATCGCAAGCCGCTGAGCCTCCTTTTCCTGAAGCTGCTTTTCGCGTTTCTGCTTCCGAACCGCCTCTTCCTGGGCCTTAATCTGCGCAAGTCTTTGCTCGAAATCGAATGATTTGGCAGAAGAAGCCTCTTTCGTCTTCTCGCGCAGAAAGGCAATTCTGGCTCTGACTTGCTCCACCGTAGATCTTGCAATGCGAGTAGTTTGCCCCAACTTCCGCAGATCTGAAATATGTTGTGTGATTAGTAATGCGATGGGGAGGGTTATAAATACTGACGAGCTCGACTGTTTATATGGTCAAGATAACCGGCGCTATCCTTGTGATTCCTGCTGCAAACTTCGCAATAGAAGCCTGGTTGACCAGGGCCACGTCCACCAGCGTTTGTTACGATCATCGTCTGCCCGAGGTTCTTGTCGAGTTCAAGAGATCCTTCACGCTGCTTCATGAGCTCTGTAGGTTTGGGTACATCCTCCTTGGGTTTGAGCCTAGGTCGCTTTCCTAAACCAGATGTTAGCTGAGGTTAAGAGCCATAAAGAACACTTGCCTTGTTTCTTCAACGCCTCATTTTCTTGCATACGCTCCCGTTCTTGCTCATCCTTTAGTTTCGCTTTCTAGCCACGTCGATTAGATTCGGTTTCGAACAGAGTTCTGTGAAGTTAATGTACCTTCTCATACTCCTCCTTGTCCCACTTCCGCCTAGCATCAGAACTGTTTGTTCCGTAGACACCTTTGCTCTCGACCATGACGGAGTGCGAGTGAAGGAGTTCGGAGAATCCCGAGATCAGGGCGAGTATCCTCGGAATCAGCCCACAGCATTAGGATGGACATCGACTCGCCGCTGGACAATCGTCCAGTCTCTGCATTTTCTTCTGTGATACCACTTCCATATCGTGTCATTGTACTTGCAGGCTGTGGCCTCCTTTGCTGGGCGACGAATATCCACGCCCTCCAGCTCCTTGGAATAGACTTGGGTCGCGTTCTGAACGTCCAAGGATCATCCCATCTTGCCCTACCATTAACTCCCAACCACTCCCCACGCTCAACACCAGAACATAATACACTGCACCATGCATCAATATACTCCTTGTTCCTAGCCTTTGTCGCTTTTGCAGGGGCAAATTGGCTCATTTTTCGAGCATTGACACATGGCGATTTATTGCTCATTGACCGCATGCGTTTTATACCTGCCAGCTGCCTTGTTATCATCATCCTTGCTGTAATATCTCCCCTTAATATTCTCCACAAACGTGAGCGACGCCTGTTTCTCCAGTGAGTTTTCCTCAGGCCCTGGCTTTTAGGCATTCGTTTGACTCCGCCTTGTCAAGTTCTCTAAAGAGATGTATTCTTGCACCACTCGATCAACCTGTCTTTTTTTCCGACGTCATACTCGCCGATGTTTTGACCTCGTATGCAAAAGTCTTCGGTGACTTATGGGTATCGTCAGCGGTGCTTCTGCGAGGAGGTAGCCTTGTGCGAATGCCTGCTCCTGCTGGATTTTCCGAATGGATGATTCCATACATGATGAGGTAAGTTTAATAGTGAATAATATACTACCACTCCTCACAATTCCCTAGCATTCCCTACGCGATTCGCTTCCGACAGTGTATAGTTGACTACTATGCCACCGGCCGAGTATCGTCGAAACAGCTGTGGAATGCTGCAAAATATGCCACCGCTTTTCCTGTCATCTTTTTGTCGGCTGCTCAAAGAATAGCCTCAGTTGAACCTGTGCTGCAGCCAGGAGAAGAAGTAGACGAGCTTGTATGGTTCCCTGAGCATCCTCTATTCAGACTATGGTAGTTCACTTTATGTCTTGCACTGTCCAACATTTGACGGAGCATATTCCAGGCTTCTTTGCGTCGTAGTCAACTCTCTCTTTTCGTTCTGGTGGGACATCACCAATGACTGGGGCTTGACAACCCTGCATCGCTCAAGTTGGATCGCTGTCATCGAACATCCAGCCCCTGCACATAACAATCACAGCCGAACTCCATCACGGAACGGTTCATCACAACCTGATCGACCCCATAACGTTGTACATGAACCTCGATCCTCGACATCCACATTCCCAACAACTCATCCTTGGGGTTTGCGTACTCCTTTAGTACTTTTCCAAGATCCTGTCGTCTACTATCTCGCCATCCTCTTAAATCTCCTCCTTCGCTTTATATGGTCACTGAAGCTTTCATCACATCTCCACAACGTGGCAGAACTGGAATCTGGGATCTTCCTGATGGAAGCGTTAGAACTCTTCCGTCGCTGGATTTGGGTGTTTTTCCGCGTAGAATGGGAGTACATTAAACAGGAATCAGGCCCACA
Source organism: Sistotremastrum niveocremeum HHB9708 (assembly GCA_001630475.1). NCBI lineage: Eukaryota > Fungi > Basidiomycota > Agaricomycetes > Sistotremastrales > Sistotremastraceae > Sertulicium > Sertulicium niveocremeum. Next base: position 106,930 of record KV419405.1, on the reverse strand, counting down.
AAAGGTCTCTCCTTTGCATTTGCCTGTAGAAGAGTTAGAATTGGACATGAGAGAGTCGAGTTAAGGTTATAGCATCCTCATCTGTTGTATATATTAGACTACACATCGCCCCTGCCACTTATAATACACCTATTACTCAAGACCAATTACAAGGATACATGAACTAACGAGGCAAAAGGGAAAATAAAGATAAGGCCAAAGTAGATCATTGAAAGCTCTTTGCGAGCTCCGCAAGCTGATCTTGGAGGTATTTCTTGAGCTTGATAGCATTTTTAGCGTATACGGAGCCTTCCGGGTTGTATAATAAGCAGTTGTCGAAAACCAACTCTGCGTCGGCCACGAACGCCTCGATCGACGAATACATATTATGTGAGAGCTTGTGCTCCATGGTTTGGAAGTCTGAACAAAATATATCACGCCAGATTTCTGAGCTTCGACGAAATTGACTAACCCATGGGTTTCTTGATGACATCATAGTAATCAACGACATCCTCGCCGTTGACCGGTGTCAAGAATGCCCACGCCTGAGGATGGTTTTGAAGGTCCGTCAGAAGCTGCTGCATCTTCGAGTGATGAGGGTTGATAACACTGGGAGGAGCACTAAAGAACGATGAGCCAGAGTCAACGACGACTGCTTTAGAATCACCTACGCTTGAGCCATGTCAAATGTCCATCCAGTCTCACCTTCAGGGCAGTCAGCCAACGTAGATTCTGAAAATAGGTTCTGTCACTTACGAAGACCGGGAACATCTTGAGGGTCTATACGCATAGCTTCGCCAGGAGGCGCCTCGAGAAACTGCGGGAGGGGCTCGTAAACAGTTCGTGCTCTCGATTTCTGACGAATCTTGGACAATATCGCCTAGTGACCAGCATCAGCAATTATATATCGTCCAGTTTCAAAGCGGTCACCTCTCTCTGCGCTGTTAGAATTTCCTTCGTTTGCAGATAATCGACTTTCCGCAACATCGTACACTGCATGATAGTGCCACCCTCGTAATCTTTGATATAACCTGCCCAAACGGACCGGTCGAGGGTAATTTCCTTGGTAAACCCTTGTTTCTTGAAATATCCCACGGCATAGTTGTCTGCATAAGTTAAGAAATGCAGCATTCCAGGATATGTTTTTTTAATGTGGGCTTTGAAATGATTCATCAACATGCCACCGTATCCCTGTTGGGAATGAGAGCTGATCGTCACAGTTGGGCCAGACGACTGACCTTGACTTGGTCTACACTGGCAGTCGCAAAAAAGACGATCTCCGCGAAATTTCGGTGTGGAAAGGGTCGAAACAGAATCCCACCGACAACTTTCCAGCCTCTTTTAACGATAGCAAGAGCCCGGGAATTCTGATCGTAGACGAGACGCGCAATGTACTCTCTAGGCATCTTGGGGAGTTGCTTTTGAAAGAGATTTTTTAGGCCCGTTAGTATTATGAGAGAACGAGGGTTCCCATCGGGGGAGACAGCGTCAATGCGGATGATCCCTCGCCGGAGCTCTGCGACAGACGGTTTCTCGGGTTGTGGGCTGCGAGGAGAAGACGTGTCCGCAGGAAAGGTCGTTGCAATTCGACTAATCTGTCCTTGGGGGGCCTTTTCCTCCTTTCGAGAAACCCCGTTCTCCAGACGAGAAGTCTTTGCAGGGATTATTAAAGGAACACCTGAAGGAGAAGCCGGATCTGAGGTAGTGGGACTCGAAGCGATGGGAGCAGGTGCTGTTGAAGCTGTCTTCATGTGACCTGGCACTGTTTTGCCTGTGCGATGGTTTGAGGGACCCGGTGCGCCATTCATTATGGTGGAAGGCACGCGAGACGCTAATGGGCGATCTTCATCCTCATCACTAAGAGACGATGATGAATGTATTTCTGGTATCGGCACAGGAGACGACACGGCCGAAGGATCAAGAAGGCCCAAGTTACTAGTGGTCATTGACGTTGAAGGCGATGACACTGTTGTGTGGGACATGAGTTCATTTGGTTGTGGGTCCAGTTGTTTCCTCAACGACAGAATGTCATCATCAACATAGGAAAAGTCCAAGAGTCTGTCGTTTCGCTGCAGAAAATGGTTATGAGCGATGGTCCATGCGCAGGAATTGAGGCTCACCTGCAAGATTTCATCTAACCGGATTGCCACTCGCCCACGCCTAGCCTGTCCTTCCTCAGATATATCAGGTGAATTGCCGTGCTCAGAAACGCCATGTCCACACTCGCACTCGGTGAGATACTGCGGTGGATCTTCGTCTTCGTCGGACCCATATTGAGCGAGTCCCAATATCCCACTCTGGGCATCCGTCGAAATATCCACAGATTCTGAAGGGTGAAGATTTGGACAGTCACAGCTCGAGCAGCTCGAATGGCGAGCAATTTTCAATGCTAATAGTTCTTCGCCAAGTTGAGCAGGATCATTCGACGCCGGATACAACGCCATCGTCGGCCAGGACGAGGCGCGGGCGCTAGTGTTACAGTTGCAATCTGGAAAGAGCGAAGTATGATTTATTCATAATACATCTGATTACACGTGTTCAGTCCGTATGCGTATCTAATGTACAGTACAAGACCACTATCATCCAGTATTATACAATGTTTTGGGTGAAAATTTTATGCTTTTGCTTCAGACTTGACAGCCGCTGCAGAAACACAGTCAATCGATCACGAAGTTAATCGAGTCCAAAGGAATCAGCTTACGATCTCTCTTCGTACTCTTCTTCGACGGTATGATACGGCTCTTAATGCCTTGCTTCATCCATACAAGGGTTCTATAAGGCCTAAAGCCAGCAATGCCTCGCTGCCGATTGTGGAGTTGTCTGCTGTGAGCTCGGGAGATGGCTTTCTTTTCGTCCTTATCAATGACACCGTCGTCCATAGCATGAGAATTCTTTTCAGCAATCTGCGCCTCTCCTTCGATATGGTCGCTGTGAACGCAATTTCAGTATACAATCCAGGAAACTCGATAATATTACGCACTATGTCTCAAACGCATGACGACGAGCTTGAGTCTTCGCGTGAGCTTCATGATCCTGCACTTGTCATTAGCAGCTGAGCTTTGTAGATGAAGTGCTAAAGAACGTACTTCATCAAGGCCACTATCCAACTTGATTCTGGTGGTCAGGTACCCTGCGATGGTGTAGTCGTGAGTTTTGGCCGTGAAATCGTTCAGAACGTTTTGAGAGAGTTGGCGGAGGTCTTTCCCGACAACGATCGGTATCCTGACATCGGTCTCTTCGTCATCCACAATGTCTTGGAGCCAGAGGATTGCGAGTGCCACAGGCTTTCCTCTGCCAATACCCCCACCACCAACTTCGAACGTTAATGAAGACGAGTACCGGTTGTACACTGGTAGCCTCATGGCGTCGAGATTCCATCTCGTGACTCTTCCTTCCTCCAATACCTCTGCCTCCGATGCTGGAACTTTATCATTGCTGTCAGTCGTAGAGATAGTCAACTTTTTTGGATCAGAAAAGTGTTGACGAGCTTCGTCCTTAATTTCCACTGATACAGGAGAAAGGAGTTCGACCGTTCCGGTATCCCAGCCTCGCAGAGATCGAGGAAGATCAGTTTTGACCGGCCTCAATAGTAGCGAGATGTTTGCACGTCTATCAAAGAAAGCTTCAACGCTAGAAAATCGTATATGAAACGAGGACGGACCCGAAGCCGATGCCTTCCTGCAAGGAGAACAATCGAGTTATCTCTGAAGATTCAGTAAACAGTTCCTCCAATTTGAGATTGATGATCCCAAGGATAGGATCTTTCTCTCGAAGTCTTGTATTGATGTCAGACGATAAACGATCGGTTGAGCGTGGCAGAAGCGAACCGTGAGTCTCGAACTACAACCCGAACAACCGCTTTCTTCCAGTCTCTCAGGAATGTTTCCGTGCCAGCCTGTTCGAACGAGTGATGAGCTCAAGTTGCCACCTGACAGAATGAATTCACCTCAAAGTAAGGCATTGATGTGTATTGCTTGACGCGGCTGGAAAAGGGATCAATAAGACATATCAATGTTTGTCCAAATGCTCACGTTTTGTAAACAAGATCGTCGTTGATGACAAGTTCACAATAAGCGCTTGGAAGGTTGTTTCCTTGCTCTGATGGCTCGTCTGTATCTTGTCCGGCTGCACCCTCTCGATTACCGGTGGTACCTGAGAGATTTTGCCTCTCCAGATTGTTGATCTGGTGAACGACAATGCTCAGAATAGCCGACGTATATTTAGGATCGGGGGGCGTCCTGTCAATATCGGGTGGTGGCGGTGGCAAATCTTTAGCAGCAGGATTGGGAGCTTTATCACCAGGACGAATTTCCATCTCTGTCAGCAACAATTAGCCATTATCTGGCATTCAGACAAGAGACATGCCAGTGGGAGTTTTTGTAGGGAGGGGTGGATTTTCAGGTGGTGCCTCCAGCTCCTTCAACAAAGGCGCTTTCTCGAAATAACCAATAGACCAGCTTCATTGAGAGGTTAGACCCATCCATCACTCTAGAATTGAGCACTTACTGCAGCGTTCCAGCCATAGCGTCTGCGTCTTCAAAGCCAACTAACTTGTCCGTGCGATCAAACATGACATTGGGAGTCTTGATCAACTCTTTGACCGGGATTTGGACTCGCCCAATCAAATCACTGTGATGGAAAATTATAGAGGATATCGCGAATCAAATGATAGTGCATACTCGGCGGAACGCTTATCGGAATCCCAAAGCATTGCACTTAGATCTTCTTCTGCTTTCACTTCGTCTTGTGACACCAACAAGAACGCCGTCTCGTCAAATACAGGGTTGAGATCTCCCATGATGATGCGAGTAGAATATAATGGTTTTCCGAACTTTTGGTGATAGTAAGTGAAGGAGCCCTGACAATCTGAATGGCACCTGCCTTGGCATAGGCTAACACAATGTATGGATCGGAGCGACCATTTCGATCCTGGGCGGATAAACCTTCAGCATGTTTTATGTGGATCACAAAGACGCCGGTAGCCCGAGTATCTAATGCTTCGTTAAGCATTTGTTATGCGTAAAGAAAATACAAACCCGTACCTCCAATGACGGCCGAGCTCATTATTTCCTGAAGGTTCAGGGTCATGCTCTTGGGGGCGACGAACTCGGCGGTCTATCACGAATTAGAATTTTGAGTTCCGAAAGGAAACGTTCAAACTCACTCCAGCAGCGATCGCCATCTTCACGAATCGAGAAATCAAGGGTAGGTCCAAAATATTGGGAAGTTTGGACAGCATCGGGATAGCAGAGACTTCGACGCCTGGCACACCCATCAATGTGAACGTGAGCTGGATAGTATCCCATGAGACAACACATCTTAGGACCGAGTGAGAAGCGCAGAACTCACGTTTCTCACATAGGGAAACTCAGGGATGAATTGCAATCGAACTCGGGCTGTAGCTACTATCCCTTCTACTTGGATCCATATTGGAATCGGAATATGTAGCCAGTCATAAACGCCGAGGAAGAATTCGATAAGCAAGCTGATGAACGTCAAATGTTAGCTGGTCATTCGGTTCGGAGGAGAGATATCGATCTTACTGAATATTCTTGGCTCTGAGGTCGCCACCTTGCCCAGGGAGGGCTTGATAAGAGAAGGCGACTTCAAAATTCTAAGCCGATCTTAGGTCAGGTGGCATTATCATGTGGTGACAAGACATACCACATAATCTCCAGTTTGGTCGGTATCCTGGCCTTGAGCGTTCTTCCCTGTCAACAGGTTGGTACCTTGATCGATCCACTCTTGGCGAGGATACCTGTCACGAGATCAGCGACTGGAATGAGAAGGCAACGCTCAACGAACTCTTTATCTCCTGGCTGATCTGGCAAACCTCGCATCGAAATGATACGGAAAGGATTTGTACCCTGTCCAACGTCCGAGATACGAACAGCATCGACAAAGCCCGGAAGAGATTGCTGAATGACGCGTCAGTAGAGCCCAGGAGGGATGTAGTGGAGAACAGAGTTACCTGCATGACGTCCTCAATCATATCGGTGATGGAGATAAACATATCAGGATTAACGAGACCCCAGATCGTCTTGATGAAGGCGTTTAGCCACTCGACAGATTCTTTTCCAACGTTAAAGAGACGCCAAGACTTGGGTTCAAACGCCTACCGGGAGTGGGGGGTGCATACTTCTCGCCGCGTTGTCTATGCATGTCAATTCTGATACGCTCCATCTCCTTTTCGAGCTCTCGTTGTGCCAGACTGGCCAGGGTAGTGACTCCGAAACCCAGTGCGCTGAAGAGCAGTGAGCGGAAGACGAACTTCCACCATCCAGCCCCAAAGGCCGTGAAGAACCATCCTATGGCGCATCCCGCCACGATGGCAATTTGTAGCCGATCTAGATGGCTCAGAATAGACTTCATAGACGGAGGTGTGGCGGGAGGGAATGGCAACAGGGATATGTTGCCAACATGAGCGGGTGTTGGCGCGGTATGGACGGGATCTGAGGAATCCGCGGTCTCTGGAACCGAGGTGGCAGGACCTTTCTTACTCGATTCGGGAGCAAGAGCGTCCCCCTGAGGATAATCTAGCACTTCGAGTGAGGATCAACACGGCTGGTGGTATTAGCAAGGTCACTTACCCTTGAACTCGGCGTCTTTGATAACGACCATTTGTCCCGTCGTTGGGTCTTTGACGACGCGTTCTCCAGCTTTATTCTTGACTTTATCAGTAGGCTTTCCCTTGGGACCGGCCATGCGATCCATAATTTCACTCTTTTCTGTTGCATTTCCCTGAGCTGACTGTCCTGCAGACTGTTTTTGTGTCTCTGCTATCTCGTGCTTTTGAAGAAGATCCTTTTCGGCCTGCGCTTTGTCGTCCTGATATCCTTGGATTGTTGGCACAGGAGCGCGTTCACTGCCAACAGTCAATACAAAACGTCGAGACGACGTGCAAGCTGCTCACCTGTAGCCTTGTCCATATTGATGGGCGGCCATGGTTTGGGAGAAGGTGGCGACGATGCATGGCTCTCGAAATAACGCTGCTCATGTCCATGACATCATTGGGAGTAAATGACTTCATTCCAGTGATGTGCCGTACGCCGTATATACGCTTCGTACGCGTTGACATTCGGAGTACATACGCCGTATGTACGCCGTCCTTACCGTATTGGGTTCGTACTGATCACGTGCCGACCTTTTCCGTGCAACATCAGTCCAAGGGCATTGACCGATCATCTGCGATGTTAAAAATGTTGAAAAAAAAGTCTAATACTCTAATTGTTATTAAGTCTCATTAAGTTACTCTCCAATATGGTTTTCTATGTAACAACCCATAATAAAACGGATGAAGAGTGACTTCGCGGACATTACCGAATCATCGGCAGAGTCCGAAAGTCTCCGGCGATTTTGGCTTTGAACGTGATTATGTCAGCCTTTTCCCATCTGCGAAACGGTACTCTTGCCGAGATGCCGCCATCCGTACATACGACTTTCACGTGATCTATATACATGTACGTTCGTCTCGTACGCGTACATACAGGGAAATCCGTACGTACGGATCTGCTTCGTACTGCGTACGGCACATCACTGCTTCATTCTGATCATTGGCGCCTAAAGTTCGTGCCCGGCAAATATTTGTCAACAACACGTCGGTAACACTGTGAATATTGTTCCTACAAACAAGTTGCGTTCAGTACTAGTGGCATCCTACTATACAACAACCCGAACCTCTCCTGCTGAGATCAATGGCTTCCCCGCCGGACACTGAAGACAAAGGATGCGTGTGTATCCTCTCAAGTCTGCAGAAGTGATATCGCGCCTTTCCACCTGTCCACTCGGGCGTCTACATTACATTAAGTTCAAGTCTGATTAGTCTTCTCTTGTCGATGAGCTAAGGCCCGCGCAACCCAGCCCGCCATATCAACCTCGCGACCCCGATCGGCCCCCAAGAATGGATGTTCCTGCCTCAGTTCAGAGGCTTGCTCGATCTTTGGGAATTAGACTCACCAAAAGCTCTGCATACGTGGCCCTGGCATTCGGATCTTTCATGAGACTGTTCAAATGGATAAGCAGGGGATCACCACACTGGCCAAAGCCCTACCATTGTGCCACAAAGTCTTGCGCATCTTCACTGTACCCTTCCGGCAGCTCGGGAGGCGGACCGTGAACGATGGCGGTAAGTTGAGCAAACACATTTTGATATGTTTCAGGAGGATAAGGATATTTTCCCATAGTCATCTCGATGAGAGATAATCCAAGGGACCAGACGTCTGATGACACGGTATAAGTGCCGAGGTTGTTTTGCGACTCCCCCTTTATTCTTTCGGGCTAATGAAGCTAGTCAGTTTACACCCTATTTTGCGACAAGAAAAGGATTTACAGCCATGTAGCTTTGGCATCCAATATTGGTCTTGGCTAGTGATTTTTCTAACTGTCCGGAAACACCAAAGTCGCAGAGTTTGACTTCCCCCTTTTTGTTGACCAGCACATTGGTGGGTTTGACGTCTAGAAACGCGAAAGTGTTGAGGGTGTGGTGGCGGCATTAGGAAACAGCAAGACAAGATACCTCGGTGCATTATCTGCAGATCATCTTTCAAGAACTTCAATCCAGTGACCATCCTTGAGGCTATTCTGGCCAAAACATCTTCAGGGACGCCGGCTCCTTGAAGTTTGTCCAGACTCCCCGCATCCATGTACTCCATACAATAATAAACGCAAGACTCGATGAAAAACGCCCCGTAAAATTCGACGATCTCGGGGGCGACGGCTCGGTGGAGGATATCAAGCTCCATAAGGATCGCATTTAGCTTGCTATCATCCAATTCCAGGCGTATTTCCTACGATTCACGCTTGAGATCATGGCCGCACCGAGGGCTAAGAAATAGCTGACCTTCATGGCCATGGCAACATTCGTTGGTTTGTGCAGCACCTTCTTCACCGTTCCATAATTACCGCGGCCCAGTTCTTCATCGAGATCAAGCTGACTCATGTTGATCTTGAATGATGACCCATTGGAAAAGTCCACGCCCGAGGCATGCAGTACGGCTTTGCCTCCAAAATGAAGAGCACCTGATGGATCTCTGTATGAGCAAAATCAGAAACCGTGGATCATATTGACGAGCCGAGATGGGTTAAATAATCAAAGATCGAGCGGAGTACTTACACGATCTTTCGGAAATTGGAGAAAGGAGTGCCCAAGTCTCCTGGTGGTGGGCCCCGTCTGACTGGCGAGCTCTGTCGTGGTCGACCGGCACCCAGGCCCGCAGCTGCAGGTCCATCAGACTCAAGACCATCGGGTCCGACGATGTCACTGATTCGCAAGGCCGGACCTCGGCGTCGGGCACCAGGCCCTTGCGGAGGAGGATTGGGAGTACTTTGAAATGAACGGAGGGGAGGAACACGATCTGATAGTCCGATACGACCCATAGCTGCTGTGGCGGCATCCACTGAATGAGGCACGGCGCTGGATGATTGTGCATTCCGATTGGCCATCTACGCGAATAGATAAACGACTGAAGAAAGATGATCAGATATATAGGTACGAACCGCTGCCATTTTTGCTTGTAGACCGGGCGGTATACGTGAAGCAGAGTGCATGCCTGGAGATAACAAAGTGCCCCCTCGACGGGGCACCGAGGGAGGAGATCTGGTGGGCATCAGGACAGTGGGTGGGCGAGATGGAGGTGGGTTGGTATGAGTAGAAGAGGAGCTGGCTGCTGTCTCATCATTTGAGAGATCAGATGTGTCTCGACCGGCGGTCGACGATGAGCCAGCGTTGTTGTCGTCCATTAGAGGTTTGAGTAAGCGGATACACCGACAAATCAGACGAACGCGAGCCGCCAAACAAGCTCAGGCTTTGACGACTGTGACGCCTTTCACGTCGGTCACCGTCTCGACTCCCTCATATATCCGTCTCTTCGTCGCCCATCCTGTTGGAACCAATTCATTATCGTACGTCCGTTTGCTAAGGCGTCAGCGAACCAGGCTCTTCACTACGTGTTCTGCAGTGGGCATCGCACTTGTCATCGCACTTCCCTTTCTATACTCACGCATCCAACGGTCTCGGTCATTTGGGACAAAAAGGCGAATGGGATTGACCATCAAGTGGGGGAAGGAAAGGTGCCTTAGCTCACACATCGGCTTCGACTTCTCTTGATAATCAGTGTAGATTTTATCTAGACCTTCCCCCGCCCGAAACCAAACTTGCGACAGTCAGGCAGTTTATTGCGGATCAGACTCATCTACCGAAAGATGCCTTCAAAATGATACATGCTGGTGGCGTTATGAAAGACGACAGCGCTCCGAGTATGTGTCCTACACATCCCCATGATTAAATACGTGTCTCATCCCATCGACTAGTATCTGCTTATGGCCTCAAGCCCAAGAGTAATATCACAGTGATCGGGAGTGGGGAACTGCCTCCAAGCCGACCTGGTGGTGTCGGTGCCAAGTCTACGGAACGACTGACAGAACAAAGCACGATCGCCACTATCCGGTCAGAACTTGAAGGGCTCCGGGGCACCTTGGTTCCAGCTTTGGATAAATTCCTGTCGAATATCCAGTCGGACGCAAAGACATTGGCGGCGGACGCAGAGCAGGAGCACGCCAGAATAGCTGAACTTTTGTTGCAATGTCTTCTACGTCTTGACACTCTGTCTCCGGAAGGTGAATGGGTGGACGCTAGAAAAGAGCGCAAGGTTGCCGTCAAGGAGGTCCAGAGTCTGTTAGATCGTCTAGATGGCGCATGGAAGGCTGCACGCAATTCCAACTCGAATGTCCCGAGTTCTGCATTATAACGTCTGCACTATTATAGACTTTTTTGTTCTGCTCCGTAAAAGGAATGCGAGGCCGATGCAAAGGGAAGGAGCACCTTGTTAATCTGCTTTGTACAGTTCAGCGCGCAGCGTTTAGATTTTCGTAAATATATAGCTATATCTTACCGACGTCAGTCTCGTCGACATGTCGTTCCCTGAGGCCAGTTCCCTGAGGCCCTTATCCGCTTACCGACCCTTCCGTCTCCACACTCTCATGAACTTGACGAACTTTATGCGTTGAAATGACCAGACACCTCTCCAGCTTCATCACAATGCTCTAAAACATCTACCATGCTTTCAGTCCCTACCCTACAGGTTGAAGCTGGCAGAGTGCTGCAAAACAAGAGGTACGTTCTCGAAAAGTACGCCGCGTTACTGTACGCGTCTTGTCAATTTGCAACAAACCTTTCAGTCAATGACAATTGGTACCCATCTGGGCTAGCTTGCCTTTCATGGCCTCTAAGAGGATGAGACATCGATATACCGCCGTCCATTTCACTATTCTCGGTCCTGGATCTCTGTTAACGTTTCAGGCCGACATTGCAATGATCGTCCCGGGGGCCGGTGCACAGTGCTTGCGCTATCCGAAGCCTGCAAATTCGAAGACCAAATATAACATATGTCATTTAATGATGACATTGGCTAAGGACATGGCTAGCAAAACGCAAGAATTGACAATTCGTCTTCTCAGGCTGGTCCGAACTACCCGATGCCTTTGTTTGTTTGTTTGCCAAACACCGGCATTATCCGAAGGACTTGGTTCAAACCATCATCATCGGCAGTCCTCTGACCACGATCCTTTGTTATGGCTCCATCCGCACACTCGAATAAGGATGACTTGAACCTTCCTCCCCCGAAGGTCAGCCCCGGGGGCTCGTACGACATCGAGGTGACCGTTACTTGACTCGCAATAGGTGAATCGCTGATTTCTGCCACTAGGATGTTCAAGCCGGTTGCAAGCTCTATGTCCTCAGGCCAGGGCCTAATGGCATGGAGGAACGCTTGGCAGAGATACTCTCTCGTCGAGATCACCACACAGCAATGAATGGCATGGCCGTCGACTCACAGCCTGGATCTCAATACGAGTACTTTGTGCACTGGGAGAATTTCAATAAGCGACTGGATGAGTGGATATCCGGCGCGAGGTTGCTATTATCTCGAGAGATGGAATGGCCACGCCCTAAGCCACCTCCCGGGAAAGGGTCCCAGGGGAAGGTTCCGCAGAAAACTCAAGTTAGTAAAGCCCCGAAAGCAAGAAAGGGCACCGGTGGTTCTGAGACCCCGGCAATGCCAGTCCAGGAGTTAAAGCCACCTACCTTCAAGTTGACTCAGGACGACGAAGATGAAGACGCAGAGGGTGAAATGGACATGAGCGTCGACCTCGAGGAACCTGGGTCTACTCGAGATTCTCGAGAGCCTACCCCCTTTTTCAGCAAGAAACAAGAAATAGAAAAACTTCGTACTTCAGGTTCCATGACTCAGTCGATCAGTGAGATCGCACGAGTCAAGAATCTAAACAGACTGCAGATTGGGAAGCACGAAGTCGAAGCCTGGTACTTCAGTCCCTATCCCAAGGAATATGCCCACCTTCCTATCCTCTATATTTGCGAATTCTGCCTCTCCTTCTACCCGTCATCATTTATGCTTCTGCGGCATCGTTCGAAATGCAATCTACTGCATCCTCCGGGAAACGAGATATACCGAGACGACGACATTTCTTTCTTCGAGGTTGATGGACGCCGCCAGCTGACATGGTGTCGTAATCTCAGTCTGATATCCAAATGTTTTCTCGATCAGTTCGTGTCTTGTTTTCATGTCTAAAGCAATTCTTAATTATTGTTGTTGTCATTGACAGTAAAACGCTCTACTACGACGTCCAGCCGTTCATGTACTACATCATGGTGAGCTCGTAGAATCATATCTTCTGATATCAATCTTTCTAATACAAATCCAACGTCATCATAGACTCAGCGAGACTCGCACGGCTGTCACATCATCGGGTACTTTTCTAAGGAGAAGGAAAGCTCCGAAAATTACAATGTGGCTTGCATCTTGACCTTGCCTCAACATCAACGACATGGATATGGAAAGTTATTGATCGAGTTTTCCTATGAGCTGAGTAAAAAGGAAGGCAAATTGGGAAGCCCCGAGAAGCCACTCAGTGATCTAGGATTGCTTGGTTATCGAGCATACTGGGCAGAGACTATTCTGGAACTGTTAAAAAATGAAGAAGAATTGAGCATCGACGAGATTGCTCAAAAGACGTCAATAACGCATGCAGACATTATGAATACGTGAGTTGAGGTTGTTCTTCATGTCCCACTTGTTCATTGACTCGTCAACAGATGCACCACATTACAATTAATCAAACACTTCAAAGGGGCGCACGTTATATGTCTCACCGAGTCAGTACTAGAGCAACATGAAAAAAGTATTGCGAAGCGGAAACGAAAAATAAAGCCGGAGAATCTGCAGTGGCGACCCCCTGTCTTTACACGTGAACAATTGCGTTTTGGCTATTAGATATGCAAAAAGTGTAATGTGTATTCAGTTTAACAACATGGGATGTAGTTTCGGTCAGAAATGGTAAGCTAAGTAACTGCGAGGCTGACGCAGCATGTCAAATGAAGCAGAAAAACTCTATGGGCTCAAGAAGGGTCATAAGGCGGAAGAACGAGGTTCGGAGTGTCGTAATCTAACAGTATTTTGGCGGCTGCCATGTAATGGTTGTGCGCCGTCTGATCGAGATGCGGGATCTTGTGTCGATGATATGGAAGTCATATTCAGAACGTCCTTTCTACTCGAAGGAACGCCAGGGCTTGCGGAACGCGAAGGTGGCGGTGACAACGTGTCTCCTCCGGATAGTTGAAGATTAGTGCCATGGGGAAGATCAGTGTCTACATAAGAAGCAGCTCGCTCGCTGTGAGTTGGGTGGATAGAGGGTGATGTCGTCGTGGCTTCCAGGGGCGTGCCCAACGTGCGTACGATGAGATACGAGGCGACGTCCTAGATTAAGCCGAATCTTCAGGTCCGAGAATGCATTTAATGATCGAGTCGACTTACAAGGGCTGTAATGAGTATCATTGGAGTGAAGAGAATGAGAGCGAGAATGCGAAACATGGCGGCCACTTTCGCGACCCATGACGACGTCGGGGGAGATAAGAGAGTGTAGACGGTGCTGGCGACATATGACGCTGTCTCCGATGCCATGGACGATCAGCTCGACGACGCAGAGAGCATCCAGGAGCACTGGCAATAGCGCTCAGGGGGATATTTCAGATCGGCATCGGAACTCGGAAAAACGATCTCTTCGTCCATCAACGCCAATTTTCTTATTTATTTAACTTACTCCTAACCACCATGTCTAATGAGCCCCTACACTTCCTAGATCTTCCACGGCCAAATCTTGAATATGGTATCTTGCAAGGCCAGACAGATACCACCACCTTAGCGGCTCACGACTTCGACGTCGACCCGCGAACTGGTTTCATGCCCCACCAACCTCCTCTCACTCGCCTTCCCGACAAATGGGAGCTTTGGGAGTCTGCTCTTGATGCCGTGCTGACGCACCCGTTCATCGTCGGCGACTCGCTGGCCATAACCACCGCAGACCTCGAAAGATCCGAAGTATGGCGTCAACGCATAGAAAAGGTCGGCCCATCTCGGCGATATTACCCAAGCATATAGTTATCTGATAATCTGGGCCTTTCTGTCTAGATGCCAATTCTCGACACAGTGGATTTTATCTCGTCAGAACCTCTGTTGCGCCGAGCACATCTCGTCCTCGCTTTCTTGCTGCATATATATGTCCACTCGCACTCGAAAGATCCAAACTCTTCGTCGACCATCATTCCTTGTGCCATTGGTATCCCACTGCTGAGAGTTTCTGCCTCGCTCCAATTACCCCCTGTCCTGACGTACGCGGACACCGTACTGTACAACTGGGCCCCTATAGATCCCAGTCTCCCAGTCTCTGAACAAAACATCCGAGTCGTCACAACGGCCTCGGGCACTCCCGATGAATGCCACTTCTATTTGACATCATCGCGCATCGAACTCCGAGGCGTTGAAGCCCTCGATCTCATGAGAGCATCTTTAGACGAAGCCTTTATAGGTGACGAAATCGCCATACGTCGCATTTCCGGGTACCTTGACAAGCTCGCTATGGTCATACACGATTTAACCTCGACGCTGCATGCCGTGCGGCAAGGGTGCGATCCTTCTGTGTTTTACAACGTTGTCAGGCCATGGTTCCGTGGAGTGGACTCCGGTCCGAATCCCACGAATCAATGGTTGTTCCAGGATGCAGAGAAATTCGGCTTCCTACAGCCGATCGAGATGTCAGGACCCAGTGCTGGGCAAAGCTCTTTGATCTACGCCCTGGACATCTTCTTAAGCGTCGATGAGAAGACACACGCTGTAATGTCCCACTCGGAAACGCACGAGAAGCCTTTTCTGGAGCGAATGAAAGCGTATATGCCGCGCCATCACCGCGCTTTTCTGACGCATTTGGCTGCGGAGCCACGTCGAATTCGAGACCTTGTGCAAACCTCGCACAATGAAGGCTTCACACAAGCCTATAATTCGGCAATTCAGGCGCTCAAGATCTTCAGGGACGGACATATCCAAATTGTCACATCGTACATCATTAGTCAGGCCCGCAGCACTCCATCTAATCTTCTCGCCACCGAAACGCATGGCTCAAATCTGAAAGGAACGGGAGGGACGGAACTGGTGCCATTCCTAAAGGGAGTCCGTGATCGAACCGCCCGATCGGCCCTCGATAGAGTGTCGGACAAAGATTCGAACCCAGCATGATCAACGGTTCCGATGAGAATATGTATTGATATTATTTTTACATCCTGTTTATGATTAGATTTGAAGTGCAATTTACAGTTGAGATGATCCAAGATGACATGAAACAAGAGAAAAGAGAGCGGCAAGCGATGATGAAAATGCGAGACAGGAGGCCAATACCGTCAACAAGAAGCAAAAGTGATAGCGAAACGACAGATGAACAAAGATGAACAGAAGAAAACTAAGGATACAGCGTAGATGAAGGGAATATGACGCCGTCTCCTCTGACGAGGACAATCGGCACTCGTTTTGGCAAGGGCTCTTCAGGTGGAGTGCAGCCCAACACCTCTGTGCATCTGATCTCGACGAACGGCGAGGGTGTACTTCCAAAGAAGACCGTAACAGGCTCCGACTTTGAGAAATTTTCTCCATACACCGTTAGCATCTTGCTCGCGTGTGGATTAGGCTTCGCCATGACTGCCCGAGATGATGCACAGTTCGACTTCGGGGCTTCAGATGCACGATCAGGTGGCAGGTATTTGACGACGGCGGGGAATGGTGTCACTTGCTTGGCGGGGACAGGGAACGAACCGGGAGAGACGCCATGCGAAGGAGTGGGAGTGTTGAAGAGAGCGGGAGGGACGTAGAAATTGTAGCGAACTTGATCGGTGCCAACGATAGTCCAGACGCTCGTTTCACCAATGTCGACGGCCCATAGTGCGCCTGATGAGGCAGAATGTTCGCTACCACCTGAGTAGCCACCGGCTCTCGAGGAAGACACCGAACTCGCTGAGTTTTGGCGGCGCCGCCCTTTGGCCGATGCTGCAGAGGCTTTAGTCATTCCGGGCGAGTTGCTGATGCTACCCCGCTTGCGCTTCTTGACGCGACCACCATCGCTTGAAGGGAAGTCGAAGGAGGTGGGGGATGGAGGGACGCTTCCCGTACTCGAACCAGCAGCCGAGAAGTAGTCGGGGCCGACGCTAGAAGGTCCTAGACTGCTTGGCGTCGAAGGCATGGGTGATGATGGGATGGATGGCGAGTTGGAACCGCGTGATGAATTTTGTGGACTGTTCCACTGTCGTCCTTCGACCGGGCGGTATGTGTTTACTTTCTCTCCCATGCAACTGAGGAAAGCGCCGGTTGCCCCCGGAGTGCCTGGCTGCGGAACGGCTTTAGCGGCATCGTAAACTTCGAACGCGATCTTATGAAGTTGTGAGACTGGATCTCCGCACACCTCGCCAGGTGCACAGAAGTGATCAGGCACGCCCTTGGCGCCTTCCTGCAGGCCACCGCCGACAACGACTGTCCCGTGATCAACCTTGCGGATGATTAGGACCGGTGAAACGACGCCAGACACGAGACATTGAAGAACGACGGTTTGGTTGTAGTATATGGGTATTTGAGACCCATTACTGGTGAAAGGGATGGCGTTGGGAGGAGGGGAGGGGTAATCGGGTTGTGGAGGGGGAGGGGGAGGAGCATCGATACCGCTGGCTGGTTTGTTAACGTCAACGATGTACATCACGAAGGGGTCTGCAAGCATAGTTAGATGAATGGTAAAGGTCCGATTACGACACAAGTACTAACCCCAGCTAGCCGTGCGAGCGATGAAGGAGGGTGTAGCGACTCGTGATCGCTGGTCGACACCAAGTAGGGGTTGTCCATCTGAACCCTTGAACGACGCGCCCGAACCGGAAACACACAGGTATTTGGTCGAAACAGTTTGCGAGCGAAGTCGGTGGAAGAGGGAGATGGTGGAGCCGTGATTAATACACACTAAGGGAGAATGGTTAACTCTAGGGGCGCGGCGAAATTCGAAAGAAGGGACTTACGCTCCAGATTTTTGGCACTCTGCCTCTTTTTACTAGGCTTGGAGATGACCTTGATAGGCCTGCTAGGGAACGTGCCGATAACTCTGTCCGGTTCGTCGTCCGCGACAGGAGCCATGATTTTGACGAGGGCTTCGACCTTCTTCTTCTTCTCGTCGACGTCACTGATAAACAGCTGTTTACCAACGCATCTCCCGAGGAAAGTGGTTCCAGTCGGGGGATCCGCGACATCAAATGTTTTGCCGGACGCGCTAGTCCATTCAATGGGCCCTTCCTGAGGAGCAGGCTCTCCAGAAATAGAGATGACGACGCGGGGAGGGGCTTGCTTGGGCTCTTCGCCGTGTCGAACAGAGTCTGACCACCATGAATTTCCAATCATGATCGCGGTTGGCGGAGGACACAGGAAACGCTTCTCGGTGCCGTAAGACTTTTGAGCGACCTTTGACGACATGACGATCAAAGTGCGCTCGCCGTGCGCGAGTCTGTTAGGCGCTTTTATGTACTGATCCAAGAAAGGGCTATTCGAAAAAATCGAAGCCAAAAAAAAAGGAGATCAGAGTTTGAGCGCGTCGAGCGGGAGGCAACGGACATACCGGACAAAAGACTCGAGATCGCTGCCAGGACGACTGGAGCGACTCTGGTGCAAATGCAAGCTTCCGAGTCTGTCATCGACGACGCCCAGGTTTCTGAGCGAGGCATCTGAGGAGAAATGCCGGTCCTGGAAAGCAATTGGATCTGCTTTCAAGGCGGAGAGCATATCAAGGGAGTCGGGGAATTGCTGCGGAGTATGGAAGTCGGCGGAGTTGTTGATGCCGAGTCCTAGGCCGAGAGCCGATGGCGAGGAAAAGTCCGAGAAGATGTTGCGGGGTGCCGTGTAATTGGCTGAAGCACGGTGGGCGTCCAACATGAAGTCAGGGAACGACGGCGACGCAGAGGACGGGGAAGGGAGGTACGAGGGGCGTGGCTGTGACCTGACGAGGTCGTGGCTGTGGGAGGGGTGCGACGAGCTTGTCGCTGACGAAGGCATTGATGCGGAGTTGCCTGCTGACGCGAAAGCATTCATTGAGCCCAAGAAGTCGTATGGTGCTGAATTGAGCGGGTCTGCGAATGGAGACTGCGTTGGATACAGGTCCTGCGGCGGGAAGCCAAACGGCGGGGTGGAATGGGACTGCTGGGTCGGGAGACCAGATGTGGTGACTGTTGGTCGGTAACGCGCCGTGCCAAAGGGGTTGGATGTCGGGTTGGAGAAGATGTCAAAGTGGGGTGCGGGCTGGGGTTGCTGCTGGTCAAATGGCTGGTGGTGAGCAGAGGCGGAGGCGGCGGCGGCGTGCAGGGCGTCGAACTCGACGTGGGCAAAGTGGTTGTTAAAGTCGTCGTGTTGTGGCTGTCGTTCGTCGCCCCATGATGAAGTCGATACGAGCGAAGATTCAGCAGAGTCGAACATGGCGGCAGCGAGTCGAGGACAGTCCGGACAAGAAGTGCAGGGTAGATGTACTAAGAGCGCAGCGCCGGATCGGAATTCGGCGGAGGTAGCGAGAACATATGGATCTACGATCTGCCGAGGCTCAGGAACCGTTCGGGGTCTTTGGGACCATGCGCTCAGATTTCCTCGTATCTCCGACGCTCGATGCGTCATTCCGGGGTTTTTGGCCGTCCGGCTCCGAAGTCACCGTTTCGGCATCCACCCTCGGCCATTCGCATCTCGTTAGGTAGCCGGTCCCGCGCCCGTCGCGCCTGCGCCCCCGCCCCCCGACACAATATATTCGAGTGCGCGTCCATCGCACGTCCGCGTCCGAAATGCAATATCCCCTGCTTTTCTGCGCACCTCTCGTCAGCACCCAATATTCTCGCTTATTTTCTGCGATCAGGAACTCGGGTATTGGGCTGATAACCGACTTAACGGAGGCTTTAGCACCTCTTCTCTTTCCCATCATCCACATCATCGGCCAACTCATCATCTGTCCCTCGATCTTGATTTGAATTGATACGTTCTGTCGGCCCCTCCAAGTCGTTTGAGCCTCTTCCAATCAACCGCGTGGCCGACACAACCCAACCTCCAACCTCTCCTCTGCCGCCCAGCCATGATC
Source organism: Sistotremastrum niveocremeum HHB9708 (assembly GCA_001630475.1). Classification (NCBI taxonomy): domain Eukaryota; kingdom Fungi; phylum Basidiomycota; class Agaricomycetes; order Sistotremastrales; family Sistotremastraceae; genus Sertulicium; species Sertulicium niveocremeum. Next base: position 87,475 of record KV419405.1, on the reverse strand, counting down.
GACAGGAGAACATGCCCTCCGCTTCGATCCACCGTTCTCCGCCGCCCTACATTGCTGCTAACTCGAGGTAGCTCATTCTCGCCGCGGGAAAACAGAACATACCAGGCTCAGTCCATAGGGTCCCAGTCCTTTGGTACCAACCTCTTCATGTCGACTGTCATGCTCTTCGAACGGTAATCGTTAATTGATAACTGCGCCGCGCCATCTGGTCACCGTGTGAAATGAATCGCGTTTCCACTGGCCTATGCGAGCGGCACTCCGAGCAGACATGGCTTCATGGCATTCTTGGTAACCAGATCACCCTTGTGCATTTTCCGAATTCGATTACGGGACCTGACTTGCAACAGTGTGGAGCATCCTCTGGCCAATAAAAATCCTCGAGTCAATAAAGATAGAGTACCTCTCGTAGGCTTTGTCATTACACCTTCATGACCGATTGTAAGCCAGAACAATGCACGATATGCAAGCACGTTCACTTCCAACTTATTGAAGCCGCGAGAAACGGCAATGCAGCTCAGCGGAAATGAGGCTCGAGATATGATTGCTCAAAAGTGCGAAGCCCTACGTCTTGTCTTGGAAATGACGAAGGCAGCGACCAATGTAACGTGACAGCTTCGGGAGACAGCGCTGGAGGCACAAAGGCAAATTGCGAATTGAAATGAATTGCTGGCGAAGACGTGAGTCGGATTGCAGGTGAGACAGTGATATCAATCGGCATTTTCTGAGACGCTCCGAGGACGAAAGCCTAGGAATGTATTGCCATCGAGATTCCACGGGTGAACTTTGTTTGACTCGCACATCGGTATCCCACAGGGCTGCGCATTGATGCTCTTGGTACGCGATTAACGGAATAGAGGAGAGATGCATCTTTATTGCGCGGTCCAGCGCGACATTCGGAGTCCCGGCTGCAACACCAGCATATGCAGAGCCATAGCGTACTACCCAGAGCATGAGAACAAGTTTCCTGGGCTAGCTCGAGAGCAACAGAGTGACATGCGGGCCTGTGTTGTCATCCACTTGTTATGTGCGCTGGTTGAGCGACGCTTTCGTACCTGTTATCAAGTGCATACGCGCAAGAGCACTGTACCTCCGCCATGGCATAGGATGTGTCAGTCTGTTTTGTGAATGATCTGTGGCGACTGAGCGTCGTGCGCTTCGCTCATGCGTCGAGGTGGCGGCGACTTTGCAAGCATGGAAGGACGTCAAGTGAGTCACTGGCTAGTGCATGACTGGTATGCAAAGTAAATATTCAGAACGAACCAATTGCAGAGAACTGGCTGACTGGACATGGCCGGCAGTTGTAGCGGAGGTGTTGAACCGATATGTCCGGACGAGTATCCCGATTAGGAAGTGATCGAGGATCGGAGTGTCGCCAGGCACGGAATTTGCGGGAGACACCGTGGCGACAAACACCCTGACGCTTAGGTTCTCTCCTGTCTCGACTGACTGGTCTTCTCTGCTCCAGTCGTGCGCCAACTTGGTCCCGGACCCCTAAAGAGAGCTCACCGACTTTGTTTTCGAGTGCAAGTGCCGTCTTGGGCAGCGAACTTGTGTGCCTGTTCTGTCGGCGAGCGGCCCGATCGGCACCCCATCTTGTACCCTCGGAGAAACTTTGCTCTCGAACGCTCTCTGTTAGCATGGCTGTTCTGCTTCTTGAAACTGGGAAAGTCGCTCTTATCGACCCGAATGTCTTTCTTCTTCGCAAGTCCGGTCCTGTCTGTTGTTTGCGGCACCCGCCATTCGAAATGCATCGTATAGCAGCTGCAGTCCCGTATTATTACGCCGTCGTTGGTGCTCAAACATCCCGGAATTCGCCATTTCCGATATGTGCTTGGAGCTTCTTTTCGAACGTCGGCAGGTCACGACCTCGCAAAAATGACTGATAAGCATGTCACCAGGTGCTCTCGATCGTTGCAATATTTTCTCAAATATTGTGCGGACAATCGATTTCCAGCCTCATATAAGGTCGCCTGCCCACTTATTCCCTCCACGTTTCCTCTGTAGTTCTCCCTTAGACCTCAGTTTGCTGCAAGGATGCGCTCCCCGCTCTCTTCCCTCTTTTTAATCGGCGCACTTTTCGCTGGCTCCGCCCTCTCTAGCAAGCCTCACATTGACCTGCTTGGAAAAGTTTTATCACACCCTCTGATTAATGGAGAAGTCGTGCAACCCAATATCGATTTCGCGCCCTTGTCAAACGCGGCCCTTTTGGCAGCAGGCCTTCCCCCCAGCAAGCCTGATTCCATCCCTACTCGCATGATCAAGAGGAGACCCACCCCCATGGGTGCGTACATGCCTGAATGACAGTTTGCATCTGCTGATATTCCAAATAAGAGATGGCGAAAAGGGCTTCTCCTAGTATAACTGCGACCAAGTAAGTGGCTCTCATTAACGGCGAGGAATCCCCGTCGAACGTCTCTGTTCGTAGGCAAAAGGGCATCATCGCCGTCGTCGGTCCCGCCGGAAAAGTGATTGGCTACATCGCGGAGGCTCTTTGTACGTCTTTTCCGTTGGGGTAGTCCTCACTCCTCATCGTATTCTTCACCAGCTACTTTCGGCACCTTCACCTTGACCCAAAGTCCTGCCAAGGCTGCTACGTTCACCATCCCTAAAGCAACGGACGGCTACATCAACATTGCCGTGGCCAACGAAGCTGAGCCAGACTTTGGTGCTGCCCAGGGCTACGCCGGTCCTACTTTCGGCCCTTCCAGCGATGCGTATGTGGAAACATCTTGGATCATCTTATAAGACCTTTACTCAGATATATTCGACAGATATGCGTTCTTGACTGCTGTCCAAGGTATGTTCGTGTTGTTGAGTGAACTGGCTGTAGCTCATAAACGCCAGCTTCCAACAAGCCCGCAAACACGCCCAACCCCGTGGGTGAACCCGGCGAAAGCAAGATCTGGGTCTTCAACCCCCTGACCAACGACATTTCCGCCAGTTGGGCAGACTCAACCGGAGGTAACTGGCTATTTCATTCGTCGAATGCCTCGACTTATCACGTTCCCCAGCTCGCACTGATGTCATCCTGTTCTACGACAAGACTTACTCTGACCTGGGTTTCTCAGGCGACCCCGCCGCCTTTTCTGCTTCATACGGGGACCAGATCAAGATTGTGACCTTCACTTTCGTTCCCAACACTTAAGGCGTCGCTGGTGTCCGTTTCCCGAACTCTCTGTTACAATAATTGTTGTATCCCGGCGCTTTTCGGGGATGTAATGGTCTTCTTGACTGCCACGTTCTTTTGTCAAATACTGTCGTTTCCCGTTTACTTCGTGCTGTGAATATGAGTTGATTTATGTGCCTATTTTTTCCAAGAGCCGACTCACCCGAGACTGGTCTCGGCAGTGAGTCTCGGCCGTCGGGTAAGCGTACGCATATCGGCATTGTCTCACGGTCGATATCTCCTTCCCTTGTACCACTCCTTTACCCCGCTGAGGCGTTCAACTCTGAGAGCGCTTTTACCTTCGTTCTCACCAACGAACTCGACTAGATTTAACCATGTCAATCCTTGACACTGCGCGCACACGACCGCCACCACCACCGCCTCTGCGGCTCTCGCTTCAGACTTCGGCATCCAAGCCTCAAGACTCAACTCCTTTCTTGTACAATCCGCCCTCTTCCTCGAGATCTCCTTCACGATCTACTACACCTCTTGGTTCATCGAGATCATATCAGCTTTCACCTACATCGTCCACTTTTTCTTCATCATATAAGATGCGAGGCGGAGCTCAAGGCCGTGCCCGGCGCACGACGCCGCCTCCCGCCGACACACGCCGAGAACTTGAGGAATTTGCAGCTCACTGTCGTTCATGGTGAGAGACAAGGTCTTGTTCCCGAGGTTTTGTTTACGATGGATGTTCCACAGGTACTACGACCAAGACGATGCGTCAGGACGCGCCGTCTCACAAATTATGAACAACCTCCCCACCTCCCAGAGAGCCCCATACATCCGACTTCAAGCTGCCATCCGTTCTGCTTATCATGCTTCAACGACAGCACGCCGACTAGCTGAATTCAAAGCACAGTTATCATCGACACACCCCGGCGGATCTTTGACGCCGCTTGCACGTGCCAATCTTGCTGGTCCAGTCGCTCGAAAGGAGAGATACGAGCGCTTCTCTCGATTTGTGCGTGCCTGGTGCACCCCTGGCATTCCCGGTACAACTCCATTCTTCCATGCTCTGTGGGCGATTATGCGACTACAGACGTTGCCGAATAAACTTGGCGGGGCTGGGTCCAAAAGGTTAGAGTGGGAGTTTGACGATGCGGTCTTCCAAGAATCAGCGTTAGTACAAGCTTGTTTTCAATCTAGCCTTTTGCTGACATTGCCCTGATGATCCTCTAGCGGAAAGGACTTCATGCTTGAAGCCATTGATATTCTGAAAGGAGTAAGGAGTATTTTGTTCGGGATTGCTCATCCGCTCATACATGGTTTGATAGGTTCTCGGATTCTCGGACACCAAGTCATCCAGCTCTAGTGACACACCACCCGCATCTTCCACAAGTGAATTGTACCAGCCAGAAGTACATCAGGCTCCAGAATCAGGAATGGCCATGGAGCCGATATATCCCTCGTCTGGTTCGGGACGAAAGAACCGCATTCGAGCACCCTCGGATCCCTTCTTAGATACACCAACGCTATCTCGATCTGTCTCTTCTTCACTATCTGGCATTTCAGCTGGTCTGGTAAAAACGCCGAAAACGGGAACAACAGAATTGACGGTCGAGGAAGCACCCCAAAGTCCGACGACCATCGCGGCGCAGGAAGATGTGGTCGCTTTGAGTAAAAGTCAGATGAACACAGACTACGAACGGCCGCCAGAGAAGACGCTCCGGACATGGGTCGTGCCAGATCTGAGCAATGCTGAATTCCATTCACTGGAATCGCTCTTTCCCACCTTTGTTTCAACACGCGGGCACGCCAGATTTACAATGGGAGCGTCGCGCCGAAAGTTTGATCTGGAAGAGGGGCTCGATCAGGACGAAGGTGAAGGAACTGATCCCGAAGACATCAGATGTGGTACTGGTCGAATATGGATTGGTAGCGAGGAGCGTGGAGAAGGCTGGAACGGAGGGTGGTGGACGAGATTTGTGGACTGGTGGAAACGTCTGTTCTGTTGACGTCGTTGGTGCATTGGACTATAGGGCCATTCACGTCACCTGTCTGCTGCAACTTGGTAGTTGTATTCGCGCTAGGGCACTATGCTTGTTCATACACAATGTAACACAGTAGCTGTAGTCCACGTGGACTATTCGGGAACGTCGGAACTGTAAGCAGTGGTCAATCGGAGACCGTGTATTACTGAGCGCCCCGGTCGAGGTCCATCATCAGAGCTGTTGCCATAATGGATGTACGACACTGCTTGATGAAACGGCGCAGGACAGGAAGCGTGGACAGCCAGGAACAGCCTTTGAATACTGACGAAATGTACGAAAAAGTCGAGATTAAAGATAAAGGTTTAGAAATACGCGAAGGAGTTGTGAGAGACTATGACGGCTTGTGTAGGAAATACAGTGAAATCATGAGAAGAGAGCGTAATGATGGGAACGGTGGTGAGGGCGAGCAAGGCGACTGTGGGTGTGTAACCGAGCTTTGACGGCGCCAGCGAATCAGGTCATCGCTTTCTCCGTATATCCGTCCATCTTCGGCTCACACCCAACTGCTTATTACGCCCCAGCCGTTCTTTCGACCTCTGCTAGCTTCCTCCATCTGCCCCAGTCCGCCGCCTCCAGCATGTCCAACATGGAAATTTCGTACGTCCTTTCAATTGTCGCACAGCGCCCAGCTCATCGCTTGGCAGGTCAATTCTGCAGGGAGGATACCACCACCCGCTGGCTCGTCAATGGCAGGCACAGAGGCAGCTCACAAAGGCCATGTTGATGTACCCCATCTTCATCACCGACGATCCCCAAGCCAATGTGCCAATCCAGGCTCTTCCTGGTCAGAGAAGATGGGGAGTGGACAGACTGAAGGAGTTTTTGGACCCTCTCGTATTGAAGGGTTTGAAGAGTGTCATTCTCTTCGGTGTGCCTTTCAACTGCCAAAAGGTGAGCACTTATCGTTCTCTCGACTTGGCCATCGTATCGACCAGCGAAATCGTACAGGATGGACGAGGAACCCCCGCTGATGATCCTGAGGGTCCCGTCATTTCCGCCATCAGGAAAATCAAAGAGCTCTACCCCTCCGTCTACATCGCAACCGACGTCTGTCTCTGTGAATATACTTCACATGGACACTGCGGTCTTCTCCATGAAGACGGGACGATCGACACCGAGCCATCTGTGGAGCGCTTAGCCCAAGTGGCCGTGGCCTATGCCAAAGCCGGTGCTCACTGCGTTGCACCCAGTGATATGATGGATGGACGCATCCGTGCTATGAAACGCGCCCTCATGGACGCTGGACTTGGAAACAAGTGTACTCTTATGTCCTACTCTGCTAAATTTGCCAGTGCTCTCTACGGCCCCTTCCGGTATGCATACATCCCCACCCTTGTGGACGCTGATACTCAAATATATTTTCAGGGAGGCCGCAGGAAGCGCTCCTTCATTCGGTGACCGCAAGTGCTACCAACTTCCTCCAAACGCCAAAGGCCTTGCACGGCGCGCAGTCGTAAGCCGTAGTCAAACCTCTTATCGGCTGAGATGCTGATACTAGTGCATTTAGAAACGTGACACGGATGAGGGCGCCGATATCATTATGGTCAAGCCTGCATTACCCTACCTCGACATCATTTCCGATGCCGCTCAAATCGCTCCCGACCATCCCCTTGCTTGCTACCAAGTGAGCGGGGAATATGCCATGATTGTTGCCGGGGCAGAAGCTGGTGTCTATGACCTCAAAACTATGGCATTCGAGGCATGTGATAGCATGCTCAGAGCAGGTACGTAGATTGTGCACCCACTTCCGATCATCACTGACTGTGCAACAGGTGCTACACTTATCTTAACATACTTTACGCCACAATTCTTGGATTGGCTAGAGGTCTGATTCTGTGTTGGGCCCTTGCTAATCTATTGTTGTTGTATTGTTTTGTATGTATCACTTATTATTTATGGATAGTAGACGAAAACCAAAAATACTCTAAATACACCATAATGGAAACTAAAATGAAAGTCACGTGAGTGAAATGTTCGTGTTGTTGATTTTCCTTGCTCGACCTCGGGCGCGTCGCGTCGCGTCTGAAACGACCATCTTGCCTGCCCACCATGAGAAGAAAGGCAGTTCCAACCGACTATCCACCAGATGAAACACATCCCCAGCAGCCACAATCACGTACATCCACTCTATCCAACGATATTCCTCGATACACACTTACAGACGCCCCCGTCGTGATCCCTCGCAATGACGAGCCGGAACCCGATATGAACTTCGAACAGATAAACGGAGCTGTTCTTTCCATGCAAGAGCGGTTGAATAGAGGAGAGCCACTTTCGAGACAATTATCAGATCCCTTCCAACACCCCGCCTATCCACCATCCGTGCAGTCACGCGATAGCTATGCCTCTTCTGGACAAGCCACAGCTGTGGACGCCGAACCTCCCTGGGATTGGCAGAAAGGATCTAAATATGGTCCTGTGCCCCAGTTGCCTACCATCGACTCGGGCGACATTGCAGATAATCCATTTGAAGGTCACGACGAGACAGCGTTGTATTATGAGAATCCCGCAGAATATGCACAGGAGGTGTATTCGAGACCGCAGTCTGCCTATGTGGATGATTACGGGCAATTTGGATATGGGTACGGCTCTGGTTATGCTCAAGTACCGTTGCAAATGCCCCCTTCTCGATCACCTTCGCCGGAGGATCCTCGAATGCAAGAGGCAAATCATACCCTCGACTATCTACAGCGAGAACAGGAATATCTTCAGGGTATCAGAGACGCGGGTGCTGGACAACTTCCACTGAATACGCCTTCGGCGGCGTCAGAAGCCTTTTCGACTCAACATTATGGTCCTGCTCCGAGTGGACGCGTTGAGCGAAGAAATAAAGCGAAGAAACGCGTTGCGCTAACTAATGGACATCTTGTGACTGAGCTGGATGTCCCGTCAAAGATGATATTACCTGTGAAAGGCGAGGAAGAGATGCTGAAGACAAGGTACGGTCCAGCCCTGCGTGACCGGCGATGGATGCTGAATACATGATTAACGCCTTTCAGATACACAGCTGTCACTTGCGATCCGGATGATTTTGAAAGGAAAGGCTTCTCTTTGCGTCAGAATATTTATGGACGCCGAACCGAAATGTTCATTGTTGTGACGATGTATAACGAGGACCACATTCTTCTTGCGTGAGTGCTTCCCATAAGATTCGATACATAACTCAATTTTTTTGTCTCTTTAAGCCGAACGTTGTTTGGCATCATGAAGGTAGGCTATGGTCCTTAGGTTTTCCGGAGGCTGAGGCTGACTGTCTTGCACAGAATATCTCACATTTGTGTACACGCAAGAATTCATCCACTTGGGGACCTGATTCATGGAAGAAGGTCGGCCATGTAATGCTTTGTTTGTCCTCAAACTCATACACCCTTAGGTCGTCGTTTGCATCGTTGCTGACGGACGAAAGGTTGTTCATTCACGCGTGTTGGACGCCCTCGCCTCACTAGGCGTTTACCAAGAGGGTATGTCAGTTCTGCCTCAAATCATAGTTCACATGGGCTTATGCCAAGCTCAGGCGGCCATATGAAAAACTTTATTAATGAGGAGCCTGTCCAAGCCCATCTCTTCGAGTGGGTGAACAAATTTCTAGACGATGGTTCGACGCTCAAGCTACTAAATTCAGATATACCACCACGTTCGCCTTAGATCCCGAATTGAAGTTCAGGTTCCCTGATAAGGGAATCGTTCCAACCCAGATCATCTTTTGTTTGTGCGTTTTGCGAATAGTTGTTGGTCCGCTCTCTCTGAAATCCTTGCGCAGGAAAGAAAAGAATCAGAAAAAGATCAATTCGCATCGGTAGGTCTTGAAAGAACTGGAAGCGGTGAGAACCGGACTAAACTGACAATGGCAGTTGGTTCTTCAATGCCTTTGCACCTCTTCTTCAGGTAAGTTCGACCCCTGCCGTTGTCGTGCGTGACACGTACTCAGAGAGATTCCAGCCAAATATTTGTATTTTGTTGGATGTCGGCACTCGTCCAGGAGGGAAAAGCCTCTATCATCTATGGAAGACCTTTGATCTGAACTCAAACGTCGGCGGTGCTTGTGGAGAGATTGCTGCATATAAGGGAAAGCGATGGGAGGCTCTGCTGAATCCGCTCGGTAAGGATGCCGTCTGCTATCGTGGGCAGAAATTGACTTTGGTCTCAGTTGCCGCTCAAAACTTCGAATACAAGATGAGCAATATGCTTGACAAGAGTTTGTGTCTTTCTGCACGTAGTCATTGCAATACTGATGGGATCTGTAGCAACTGAGTCTGTCTTCGGATACATCAGTGTTCTGGTATGTTTCTTCCTTTCCAAATAGATATACCTAACAGAGCATTGTAGCCGGGCGCATTCTCGGCCTATCGGTGAGTTCGATGCCGTCTGTCAAGAGTGTCTGGTGACAAAGGGAACACAGCTGGATTGCAATTCAGAACAACGCAAATGGTATCGGCCCTCTAGCGTCGTACTTCAAAGGCGAAGTGTTACATGGACATGACGCCGACCTTCTCACATCCAATATGTATCTAGCAGAAGACGTAAGCACACACGTTATGACTGGCTTACGACCCGCTTCACACTGCAACAGCGAATTTTATGCTTCGAATTGGTGGCGAAATGGAAATCTGCCTGGTATGACCCTCTGGATCAGGGTAGTGAAACATGTTAGGCTTACCTATTCTCAAGGGTGCTCAAATATGTGAAGCAAGCCAGAGGGACAACCGATGTCCCCGATGCCCTCCCAGAGTTCATATCCCAACGCAGGAGATGGCTGAACGGGTCGTTCTTCGCAGCGATATATGCTCTCGCGCACGTGGGGCAAATTCTTCAAAGTGACCATAGTCTTGGCCGTAAAGCTTTGCTCATGATCGAGGCTGGATATAACCTTGTCGGACTCGTTTTTGCCTGGTTTGCAATTGTAGGTGATCTGATACCTGCCTTACAGCTTGCTTACCCGTTCTACAGGGAAATTTCTATATTTTCTTTGTAGGTCACACACTGTGCCACTCCGTCCTTGGTCTCAATGAGTTCTAGTCCATCTTGACATCATCACTGGCTCCCCAATCGGCTGCTTTCAACTTCTTCAATACGGTTGTCCAGGTGTGAATCAAATTGGATTCGCTGCTGTGGAATAACTCACCCAATATCAGTATTCTTATGCCGCCGCCATCATCGGCTGCTTTTTTCTTTCAATGGGAAATAAGCCTCGAGCGTGAGTCCTTAGACTCCTCTCACTTTCCTCCCTAATTCCTTCTCTTAGTTCCCCATGGAAATATAAATTCGTGGCCATCTATTTCGCGGTTCTGACGACCTACATGCTCGTCGGCACCATCGTGTGCACTGTCAAAATCGCCAAAACTGTTGGATCGACAGACTACGACCGAATGCTAGTTTCTCTCATCGCAACCTACTTCTCCTATCTTGCCGCAAGCCTTCTTGCCCTAGATCCCTGGCATCTCATCACTAGTTTTATGCAATACATATTATTAAGTGCATCTTACATCAATATTCTTAATATGTGAGTCTCTTTTGTCTCTTAGCTGACTCTACCTCACATTGCGGAAGATTCGCCTTTTGCAACCTCGACGACATCTCTTGGGGGACAAAAGAACAGGGCACTCAGGAGACCGATCTTGGATCGGTGGTGCAAAATCACAAGTCTCAAGTGGACATTGAGATTTTCGTATCCTCCGCGGATGACGCCTATTTGACATCTTTGGATAACATCAAAAAGAATACTCCCGTCAAGAAACCAGCCGCGAAGCCCAGCGAGGCCCAAGATCAACAGAAAGCTCGCGACTACTACGCCAACGTGCGCACAAATGTATGGATAATGTCATTCGCGAAAACGCTACCTCTTACCTAACTTCAACTTTGCAATAGGTGCTTTTGATCTGGACATTATCGAATGTAAGCCATGCAACCATCTGGCAGACGCGGCGCTGATCATCTCTCAGGGTATTCTGGTCGCATTCATAGTCTCTGGTGGAGTGTCTGGGACATTTGATGTAAATTCCAGCGGATCTCATAAAACTCGCGCATACATGGTCTTCATACTGGCCTTCATGGCTATCACAAGCATCATACGGATGTTCGGAGCACTCTCATATTTTTTCATCTGGATTTTCACAGGCTAAGCTATTGTACTCTATATCTATTTATTGCTTCTACTATGCGGCAAGGACGCTTATCAATAACATGTATCTTCTACGGTCAAGATAAATCAGTAATAGTGACTCAATAAATACACAACAGGTACATGTACAGGAGCTATAAACATAGAGAGAGCTCATGGCCTATGCTTTGGACATACAAACAACACCCCAGCATTTTAGGCGAATAAGTAGGACCAAAAAGATTGGGCCGACCCACGGTGTATGGGCAGCTGAGGGACAGATTGAGGCTGGTGCTTTGGGAAGGGCCGTCGAGGAGATATGGATGGGGTCCGATGGGCTAAGCGGACAGCTAGGGGATCCATACGACGGGGTGTACGATCCTCTGCATCTTCGACGGCAATCAAAGAGCTTGATTGAAGCTGGAACCAGGACTCAGACATCGCGCTGGCCGCATCATCTGTCTCGAATTCCCCCTCAGCGTCGGAGGATAAAGTGGGTTCGTCTGGAGGATGACTGATGTGCATATCACTGAAGCGCGAAGGAAGGGTCTCTTCTGTTAGGACCGGTAGGGAATTTGTGGTCGTTGGATGCTCCAAGACCAAGGAGTCTCCCAGATCGGAGTGTATGTCAGAGTCGTACAATGACTCGGTATCAGGAGCAACGGAAGATGCATAGTCGATGTCGGAAACTGGGGGTGTATACACTTGTGCCAGAGATTTTTGCACAGCGAAACGAGTTTGGTTGGGCCGAAGAAGATGTGTGAGTCGTTTATCAGACTGGTCTTCAACCTTGCCTATCAAACGAACCGGTCGACTCAGTTGTTCGCACTGCGCGAGGGATGACTTACTGTATGACACAATGTTGTGATATCGACAGCAGCAATGGACTACATATCGAGCAAACGCATCTTGCTCAATGTACCAAACGAGCTTCGTCGGGGATCTGGACACTTCGGATATGGAAGCCTGCTCGTCGATGGGCAGACCAGGAAATTCGTATCGCTCGGCGGTCGTATTCTCAGGATTGAGATCAATATGAATGTTGTCGAGCCACCGAAGGAGATGCTCTTCAATCTCCTGGACCAAACGACTGGCTCGCCCCCCATGTCTGCGCAAATCTCGGCGCATGCCCTTCAGTGAGACCGAGAACTGCCCCGCCATGGATGAATGGGAGTCATTGGAAGGGAGAGGGGGCGAAGGCGCAGATGAAGAACGTTTTAGATATGGTGGTAAAGGAGCTGGGAAGGTTGTTCTTGGGTAGGAGTATTCGATCCTGTGGTCCCTGGCTTGAGGCTGGACAACGTGGGGATTGGAAGTGAAGGCATCTAGGAGACACAATGACTAGAAAATAGATCAAGCAGTGGGATACCGACTGTTGTCTCTGATCCTAGACCACCGTTTGCCTTCGTTGCCTACTCTGCCTCCTGCCCTGTTCGGCGTGCGGCGAGCTCTTTTCGCTGCCTGATCTTCATCTTGGTTAAGAGATAGGTGTGCAAAGCGAGAGGTTAATTTCGAATTCTGTAAAATTGTAGGGAACGATAGAATAACAGGTTCAGTCATGGTCTCTCCGGTCATCGTTGCTGTTGACTGTGCTCGTCAGGGTCAGATAAGAAGCGGAATGCCGAAGCCAATTAGTTGTAACGGCGCGTCATCATTGATCTACCCCTAGGCTAAGCTTGACCGCCCCGAATATAATACATGTGCGTCTTGGGTGTTGTATACAGTGCTAACAGATGTCCCTCCTATGCAATAAACTCTCTTTCAGATCGTTCAATCGCTTTGAGTGTTGTTCAACACCCTCAAAATCATCAAAACTAGAAAATAGTCAGAACTCGGACCAGATGTCGGGATAGAAAGCACCCACAGAGGTTGATGAAGCTGATGCGACGAATGAGTATCGGAGCAAAACAAGAAAATCGAGGGCTTACTCGAGGTACAGACTGATCGCACCCATGATGTACTCATCCGGTGAGAGCCTGTTGCAAATCTGGAAGGTGTCGTAGACCACATAGCCGCTGAAAAGCAAAGTTCCCAAGACGGCATAGATAAGATCCATAGTCTTGCCGAATGGGATGAACATCCCAACAAGTCCAGTCATCACTGAATACATGATGTTATATTCCACGAAAACACGTGAAAGCCAGATCACTCACGGAGAGCAATGAGACCTGCGAACAAGAAAGGTCCCATTCCAGAAAAGTCCCACTTAGATTGGATCGTGAATAATGTGAGACCAAGGAAGACGCCTAGGGTGATCAGGAGGGCTTGCAGTATGATCTGATTATTGACAAAAGCAACGCAAACCCCGATCGTCGACGCCTCCAGCAAAGTGAATGTGGTCAACAGGACCAGGTTGATGGGATGTGAATGGCGCTTCCAGAACAAGAGACCGAGGTTCACGAGGGTGGCACCTAGACCAACAAAGAGAGACCAAGAGCTTCCAGAATATTTTAGGATGTGTTATTGACGTATGATCGATTCACTCACTGTGTCTGAACCCAGAAGACAGCTTCAAAGTTGCGGGACATGTATCCACCGACGATAGTAGTCAACAGCTAAATAAGTCATCGTTGGAAACCATGATCTTTGTCGTTCAGAGGAATCACTAACAATTTGGCAGACTGCGGATTCCGGAGTCAGAGGGTGAGGTAGTCGAACCAGAACCAACACTCACACAGAATGGTGTACACCTTGGTACGATGAGCTTCTTGTCAAATGGGATATCCAATCACAACATACCTTTCGTACAAACGCTAGCAAAGAAGCATTAGAGAGGGATGCCGAGGGTACCTGAAATGGAACTCGTACCATTTCTGATCTCAGGAGCAGATTCGGTGACATTGACACCGTACTAGACATGTGTGTTAGATGCCAATCCCACTAACTAGTACAAGAAACAGACCTATATGCATGTGAGCGATTGGCGTAAGTGCCCAAGAATGCAGACCGACCTTGAAATCATCCGGAAGGTCACCAGGGTCGGGTTGGTTGTAGATTCCGTTGCTGGGACCTGCTCTTCCAAGCAATGGATCTGCCGCTGCTGAATCGTTGGTTCCGTAAGTCTTAGATTGATAGGCTGGGGGAGCGTTATAGGAGCTCATGGTGGCGAGCAAGAAAGTGGGTCAACGCGAATTGAGACTCCGACGATTGTTACCGTTTTCCTCCCGTTCGTCTTCCTTCCGTTTCTCTGCCAGTCAGGCTCTCCCCACCCATCGACGTTCCTTACCCCAACCATACCCTTAATCTTCAACAATGGGTGCAAATCTCTCAAAAGCTCTGGGTACGCGGTCTCTGCGCAACTCTCAAGCCTGCTCGTCTGATTTCAACTTTGCTTATAGCTAAGATTTTCGGTAACAAGGAGATGCGACTCCTGATGCTGGGTCTCGATGCCGCTGGAAAGACAAGTGAGTACTTTATTTCCAGCTCTTTATCGTGTCTGATCAACCCTAAAGCAATCCTGTACAAACTCAAATTGAACCAGTCCGTAACGACAATACCCACAGGTCAGCATTCTATGTTTCATGCCACGTTGTCTGCTCAAGCAATCGCACAGTCGGATTCAACGTCGAAACGGTCACGTACAAGAACGTCAAATTTAATGTGTGGGATGTCGGCGGTCAGGACAAGATTCGACCTCTGTGGCGGCACTATTACACTGGAACACAGGGATTGGTGTTCGTAGTGGATAGTCAGGACAAGGAGAGAGTTGACGAAGCCCGCCAAGAATTGCATCGAATCCTGAGCGATCGTGAAATGAAAGATTGTCTACTTCTTGTATTCGCCAACAAGCAGGATCTGCCTGGTGGTAAGTTCTTCAGTTCACTCGCTCTAGTCCCGCGTTAAAGCTCGTTATTTCCAGCCATGTCACCAGCAGAAGTAACCGAGAGACTGGGCTTACATCGCATGAGAGACAGGTCGTGGTATGTGCACCCTAGGTACGTGTCTTGGTCCTGGTATCGGACTTGTCCTGATCGGTGTGACAGCTGCGCGACGACGGGCGAAGGGCTCTTTGAAGGCCTGCAGTGGCTGTCCCAGAACGTCAAGAAACGACAGACGTGATGGAACCCATCTGGCCACGCTACTCGTATGATCGATGCCCATGCACGAACTCTCATGGCTGTTCCCTTCTTATCTTGTCATCATTCGGTTTTCTTTTCTCTCTCTCTTTTACCTAGTCTCTCTCATCCTAAGACTGCCCTATTGATACCACATTGAAGTTTCCGGACAAATTGTACACTTGATGTTAGTTCGCTAATGGATATACCTGCTTCACAAGCGCTTGGAACGCGTCCGCGCGCTTATAATTAGCGGCTCACCCACAATCTAAATCTTTCCATGGGGACGATCCTGCGAAAGCCGTGGTTGCTTGATTATCTCTTAGGCGTCGCTCGTGAATTCGGGGGAGAGCCAGCTCCCCTTTCTGAACAGAAACGACTAGTTCAAATCGTCAAGGTGAGCTTGTTAACTCAGGGCGCGCGAACCAAACCAACCCTTTTCAGTTCATCACAGGTCCAACTGAGCGAAATCCTAATCCTTTCGAAATATGGACAGAGGTATCTGATGGTACTCATTTTATACCTGCTCGGCTCTCTAGCGCAGCAGTCGATAGACACTTACAGTGAGCATGTTTCATATTTAGTCAAGTCGTTCGCAAACTCAGTCTTCGCGCAGAGATCATGGAGAACGTATCTCGGCATGTAAAACTGGCTATTTTAGTATCAAACAATACCGGCCTTTCCTAACACACGTTCCGACTGGCGTAAACGATGAGATCGAATCCATGGCACGGCTAGCTTTAGAGATCGAGTCTGTTGGACTCATTGGGTCGAAGGGCGAACCCCCTTTTGGAGACTTGACTTTGGTGACGGCCGAAGAGAGAATGAGGAGATGGACAGGTGGATTGCTCAAGGATCAAGGGTGTGTGACATGTTCGAGCTCACCAAAGCACTTCTGATCTAACTACGAAGACGGTCAGAGATATATTGAAGAAGGATTACATTCGCCAACAACAATTCGATAAGAAGGAACCAGCTCCTCAAGAGACTTCGCCATTCGACAACCCTCCCCTCAAGACGCCATCCGACACAAAACTGAATGTAGTTGGGTTTAAGCAACCGAGTGCTGAGCTATGGAAGGTCAGACTGAGCGCTCTAATCTGGACTGTCTGTTTTAACTACGTCCAGTTCTTCGCCCGTGATCCTTTGCGCAATGCGGTGCCCAGCGAGAAGGATCAAGCCTTACTAGATAAGATTCCAGGCGAGTACCCACTGTTTGTGTTGTCAGAGCTGACCAAAAGCTATGATCATTAGTATTTGGACAGGAAAAGCTGCCTTCACCCGCCGTGAAGCATGAACAGATAGAGTTACCGGTCAAAACCGAAGAGCTAGAGAATGGTGGCAGTAGTCACGCTCCGCCAGAATCTCCAGAGCGAATACTGGACGTAGAATGGGAGCCGACGCCGTCTCCAAAAGGGCGCGCGGAGCGTATGTCTCCGGCACCATCACCTCTGAAACAATACAACTCGCAGTCACAAAAACCAATGTCTTCACAATCTATCCCGACAACAGCCCTTCCCGATACTTATGAAGTGCAAACAAACCCGTTATTCCACGACACTTCATCACTGCCTGCCTCCTCGTTGCCCATCTCTTCTCTAAGCCCATTCCGTGGGCAGATCACTCAAGAGAGTGTGCCACTGCGCGGCAACGTGCTCGTTCCAGACTCAGATGTCTCGGGTTCACAGAGCCAATCTTTGTCAGGCTCGCAGTCTATTCCGTACGATGCCTCTCAGAGTCGCCTGTCAGTCACCGGTTTCGGCGGGCCGTCACATCCATCACCCGAACCTAGGGCAAACAAAGAAAACCAATTCACCAAGTCACCTACTCACAAGACTTCAGAGGCGACGAAAGAGACACCTGAGAGCGCGAATGAAAAATCACATCGAACATCTCCCACTCTCTCCGTCACAAAACAAACTGATGTGGCGCACCCCAATTCGCCACCGAACCCGCCACAGACGGCAGAGCCAGTGCCATCACTTGGTCTCGCGCAGGCAATCTCTGAGACGTACCGAGGGATTGAGGATGGATCCTATGATCTTATTCCGGAAACTAGAGAACAAGATGAGGCAGTGATTGAAGTTATCCGACCGCGTTCTCCTCCTATCAATGCTGCGAAAAGAAAACGTGATCATGCCACATCCAGCTCAGAAGACGAAACTCCTCCCAAAAGGAAGAAATCAGATATTGTGGATCCTGTACGGCCCGTGGAGCATAGTCCCCCCTCATGGAGGAGCCCTGCGTTCCTACAGAAGTCCAGGAAGAGCGTCGCCAAGGATGATATCTTGGTACAGCGACCGCAGACATCTGAGCCTGTTCAGAAGGATATATTGCAGTCTTCTCGGACCAGCGGTTCTTCTCTTGGGAAATTGGATCTTCGTACCAATCCGTCACCTCCGCTTGTTTCGTCTTCCGGGACGAAAATATCCAGACCGTCTGCAGATAGGGATCGGAGCCAGAACACGGAGGCTCCCCTGTCAACCTTGAAAGAACCTCCGGGCTCCGCCTCGAACGGTAGTTTGGAAAAACACGAGATTCATGGGGATCAGCAGGCACAGCTATCAAATCGAACGGAGGAGCTGCGAAGCGAAGCACACGTCGAACGCGCCAGTTCTCCTGAAATTCCTCAACCCCCAGATCTGGATCGACGATACACTGCTCACGAAAAAGGCAAAATGAAGGCAATACCCAGTCCCGAGCAGAAAGATGATGCAGTTGTGCCTCCTGAGCCGGCTAGATCTGCAAAGTCAAAACCGGTGATCGACGCTGGGCTGTTTGCTCGCTTCCACCCTGGAAATGGGCTGGATATTTCTGCTCATGCAGATGAGGCCGGTATTCGATTAATGAATTGGAGAGATCTGGATGGCATTCTTACCAAAACACGAGAAGCTAAAGCTCATGCTAACTATTCCTGAGAAGGAAGTGGCATGTGATTGTCCTCGCTGCTTCGGTTAAACGGCGATATCTCCGGATTTGTTCATACTGCATGACTTCCTCATCGTCCTCGTCGTTCTCGTTGTCTTATTCGTATGTTGAAGCTGTAAATCCTAATCTTGTACGCCGTATCTTACACACGTCATTAATCAAGTTTTGCTGATTGACACGAAGCTGTGTTGTATATGTCGGTTAGATAACGTCTTATCCCTGATATTCAAAGTCTCAATGTGCTTGACGCCAACAGAACGCCGTTCAACGTACCTGCAACTACGAAATCGTGTTCGCATACATTCTGTTGGGAATGCATATGCTCTGCTATCGCGGTGCTGCCGCAATGTCCAATCGATCGGTCACCGCTGTCTCTGGAGGACGTTTCGCTTGCCAGTCCCATCGTTCGTCATGTAAGCGTCGTGCTGGATATCTTCTATATCTAATTAACTCACTGGAATACTCTAGATGGTGTCGGAGCTCCCTGTATACTGTACCCATCGCTCCCTAGGGTGTGATCATCAGTGCGAGCGGCAACTGCTCGAGCATCATCTCAAGGACGAGTGCCTCTACGAACCACTGCCATGTCCGGAGCGTAAATGCGATCAATTTATCAAGAGAAAGGATCTCAAGAGCCATTCTCATCCGTCACGCCATGATCGCCTCGTGAACCTCACTCATGAGACTTCGGTGCGTTATCTACCAATTCTCGAGTCGAAACCATGACTTATCTCGTGGGATTCAGGATAGCGAAAGATCAAGTGGTGACGATCAATTCTGCACCACCTGTGATCTCAAATTTCCCGATGCAAGTCACGCATCTGGTTGTCCAGACGCGCAAGTCTCCTGCGAGCATCAACCGCACGGTTGTCGATGGACAGGACGTCAGGCTGACCGCCCCGATCACTTGGAAAGGTGTCCCTACGAACCATTAAAAGAATTCTTCCTTATGAACTCAAAGCGTATATCTGCTCTCGAAGCCGAAAACCAGCGACTGAAAGATCGGCTGGAAGAACTTGCATTTGTTTTCGACCGGTCCAGACATGATGTTCATGCGATGAAGTATCTTCTTCATCCCTGGTTCAAACTTCCTGCGAACGCGAGTCATAACGCAGCCGTTTCATCAAGTACATCATCGCCGACAGGGACCATGCCCCTAAATGGGGCAGATTTCTTTCCTCATTCGTCATCGCAATCCGATGAGCACGATCCTTTCCCCGAAATATTCGAGGGAGAAACGCAACACACCCTATTCCCTCCCCATCGTATACCCTTCCAATATCCGCACCTTCTTCCACCAGATCATACCGCCCCTCCGACCTCGATCAGTGTCGCACCACTTGATCTTGATGGAACTCTAGAGCACACTTTTACTTCTCTTCGGGATTCCGTTGTCACACTCGCCAAGACGGTTGAACATACTGGTCGACGACACGATATTGCGCTGACAACAGAGAATGTCCGAGTCGCGGAAGAGCTCGCTGGGGTAAAGGCTGCGGTCAGGGGCATTCGTCAACAGGTTCGGAAAGCTTATTATTTGAAATTCTCTAATTCTGACGGGAACGGTCCCCCAGGTACATCGAATCATGATGGAAAGAGTACCAGGTAATGAAATAGGAGACAAACGAATAGATCCCGATATGATAGTCTCCGGAAATCCTTATCTTCGCTCAGTCCTCGGATCCTACCCTGCCCTCACCAAGTCCATGCCAACGACATCCGTAACCAAACTATGACGGATGGACAGCCTATTTGGAATGTAGACTTGCATACTTTATCACTCAAAGCTATATCACAGTTGTAATTCGGGGACCCTAATTGATGTACAAACACAATGGAAAACAACAACGATTCGAGAGACAAGGAAATCGAGCATATTATGACGCAGTGAGAATAAGAACCGGAAAGAATCAACGGACCTGTAACTGCCACAAAAAATAAGTTTACTAATTAGAACCTGTATGGAAGGTCAGGAGTTATAACAAGAAGCGACAAAGTATTCGGAAAATGCGGTTAACAAACAAAAAAGCAAGTGGATCAGAGAAAGCAAAAGACGTCCGAATATGTAGATGGAGGCCTGGACAATCAAGCATAGAACATTGGCAAGTTGTATGGCAAAGGAGTTGAGCCGTCGTCGATATGAGAGAGGTTATCGTGCATCATATTGAACGGTGAAATGTTTTGTCCTGGATGAAGATCATATTGGGCTGTGTGGGCGTTGAGGTGCTCAGTGCCCCCGTAACCGAAATTCAGATCATCGTGAATTTGCTGCTCGAGATCACGGTTCGGATCTGACTGCTGAGGGAATGATGAAGTCTGAGCCTGATGTTGCTGTTGCTGTAGCAGATCATGATGCGGCGAATTATCGGAATGATCAGAATTGTGGCCAAGCGCAAAGGCCAATTCGCTGGACGTGGAGATCTTCACTGATGAATCTGATGGGCTGGGGTGTTGCTGATCTGATGAAGGAGGGGAGACATAGATGTGATCGTATGACTCTTCTTCGGTCGCTGGAAGCGGCTCTAGCGCCCTGATGTCATGCGGTGTACTGTCTGCCGTGTGAACACCGTTGTTTTGATGATCAACCGCCAAACCCGAAAATGCTTGAATGAATGGCGCAGGGCTAAAGAAGAGCGGAAATGAGTCTTTCGAACTCTGTGCAGAACAAAAACAAAATGTAAAACTCACCAGGAAGCTCTCCGGCCATCAGCCATATAGGAGATTAATTCAGGGTGTCCCCAGGGTTGACCCTGATCATCACAGTTGACGGTAGTTGCGCCATTATGGGCATTGATCTGATCGTATATGCCTGGGGCCATGCTGAGACTAGTGGCCTGACTGGCTTCACTATGCAAGCTAGCGAAACTTCCGAAACGCGACCAGACGCCATCTTCGGTACTGGCCGTGTAAGAGCTCACAGAATCGCCATGATCTTCTGGAATCGGAGTACTTTGACCAAATGCAGAAGACGAGGGCGAAAAGACCCTTTGCATCGGGGTCGCTGTGCCGAAGGAGAAGTCTGAGGCCGGCAATGGGCCCGGTGGGACTTGTTCGTAATGCGTCTGGCGAGGAGGGAAGAGATATAGATTGTTGGATGACAATGCTTGAGTTGTGTCTGGAACTGAGTGCCGAGGGCGAAGATAGGCAAGATGGTCCATACGGTCCAATGGTGAAGGTGAATTAGAATCGTGGGCATTTCCCCAGGCCTGAGACTGAGCTGATGCGGCGATATTGGGTGGTGCGCGGATATTTTGGGTTGCAGCTGACGGTACAACGTTTGTGGACAGTCTGTGCTGACGAAGATGGGAAAGGTCTCGCTGCTCTGCGCCCTGGTGACGGAGACTCTCCTGCTCGAAATCAGCAGGAAATATCGAGCCGTTGACGGCCGCCACTTGAGCGGCGAGCGGGTGGCTAGCGAGACGCAGCTTAGAATGTTGAAGGGATCGCCTACGAGCTAGCGGGTCGGAGATGAGCGGGGGAAGCGAGGAGTTGCCTTGTTGAGGGAGACGATAGGGATGATGATGAGGAATATGCGTAGGAAGACTCCCACGGCGAAGAGGAAATACAGCGGCGATCTCGTCTTCGATAGCGTTCGAGAGCGGCGAGGGAGGGGTGGTCGACAAAGGTTGGCTTTCCCACGACGCTGGGGGAACCGCAAGCATGGTGTTCGAGATTGGGGTGGGCTGATACACTGCACGACGCGGTGCTGACATGTTGATTCCAGTAGCGATGGGACCTGGAGGGGCGCTGCCTCTCCGTGTAGCGTACATGGAATTCGAGAGTGCAAAGTCGTTCTGCTTGTCGTTCTGCTGTGCGTTCGTGACCCGCCAGGTCGCTGAAGGCGGGCTAGGAGCGCCATTCGTCGATGGACCCGGGGAGTCTGACGACGTCAACGGGGTGTGAAGGTGGCCTGGCGATGGCTGGGGAAGAGGGGTGTCTGATGAAAGGGCGGTGAGCTTTTGGGCGAGTGCTTCAGATGTATTGTGCTCGGCGGCGGCAGCGGCGTTGAGCTGGGGGTTCTCAAGATTGAGAGAAGGGTCAGAAGCAGTTAGAGCTTCGTCGTCGTCTTCGTCGTCTTCGTCATCGCTGAATTCCTTGTCGTCCGAACCGCCTTTGAGCTTATTCGCTTGCTTCTTCTCTTTTGCACGCCTTTTGCGAAAGCAAGTTAGGAGGCGAGGCTACACGCGAATAGAAAAAAAGAGATGAGGACAGACCTGTTTTGAAACCAGACTTGGACGGCACGTCTGTCCATGGACGTGATCTGCATGATGTTCTTCCTGGTGTACTGGGATGGTTTTGGATTCTGTCTGAAGGCATCTTCGAGGACCTTGCGCTGAGCACGGGTGGTGCGACGACGATGCTTGACGGTGTTGGGAGAATAGGAGAAGAAGGGAGCTGGACGGTCCTGCTTTGGCTGGGGGATGTATGCTGTGGGGAGCATGGGGGCAGGGGGGTGGGCGAGAAAGGGCGGCTGGGGGAGCTGTGGGATGGCTGGGGGAGGCATGGGATGGTTATGAACGAGAGTGTGGATAGGAGCGAGTGGATGTGTCGGCTTTGAGAGATTGCGGCTTTGGATTTGAGATGGCCCAAGCTTGGTCGTGAGGGAACTCTGCGAATCTGATGCGTTCGCCGTCACACTCGCTTCGTTGGCATCAGCACACTATCCACACTCTATTCTAATACGAACATGATTATGCTAATCCAATCCAATATCCTATTCATGCACAGTCCATCTCGTCCCCTGCCTCCCCAATAACAAATGCGTCATTCCCCTTTGCCAGTGCGCTCGCCGCAAACAGCGCCCCATCCCGCGCCCCGTCCCGTTCCAGCGTCTTCCGCAGCGCTGCCATGCTCTCTCCCGCCCGCCGCACGCACCGATGGCTCCCGACCTCCTGAGCACTCGGCCGCCTTGCGGGATCTGGATGCATCATCGCCCGAATGATCGCGCACAGCGTCGACGAGTGTCTCAACCCCACCTGCGAAAAGTCGCCCTCCCGCAGTCGATGCCATGGCTCGCCCCTGCAAAACTGTCAGTCTCGATATCATGCTTGCCAGCTCTTGGTCATCACTCACATCTCAGGGACTTCAATATTCGCCGCGCTTTCCAAAAGCGTCATCCCTAAGCTGACCAAACACGTCAACACAACGTCACTACAGCCGCTAAACAACCGTCAACTTACCTAAAGACATCCGCCGCCGGCCCGTACACTCCCTGCAGCACCTCCGCCGCCAGATACATCCGATCCCCCTCTCGCTCGAACCCGCCTGCCCGGTCCCGCGGCCAGAAACTCGCCATCCCAAAGTCTCCAAGTTGAAACCGTCCGTCGGCCTTGAGGAAAATATTCGATGGCTTCACGTCCAGATGCAACACTCCTGCCTTGTGCACGAATGCCAGCCCCGAGCTCAGCTCCGCCAGGACTTTCCAGCATCGACCTTCGTCCAGCCGTTCGTATCGTCGTCCGTATTCGTGCAGGAAATGCCCAAAGTTGCCCAGTTCACATAGCTCCGTCTGGATAAACAGCCGTTCGTTCTCTTCCCAACTGTCAACGTACTTGAGCACATTCGGGTGTGGGCCCTCTTTCGCCAAATGAGCCAGGATATTCACTTCCTCCATCAACCGTACCCTATCATAAAGCTTTAGCGCGCCAACTCTTAGTCACCTTCCATGCATTCACTCACCGATGCTTGACTCCCTCGATCTGCGCCGTTTTCTTGATAGCATACAGTCGGCTGTCAGAGCCCTCGTTCTTATAGCGTACTTTGACAGCGCTCCCAAACTCGCCAATCCCAATCGTCTCTAGCACCTCGAACTCGCGTTCCAGTCGGCTTTCTTCGTTAGACCCCTTGATAGAATCCTCATTTGCTTTGTCACCGTGTGATTTCGAAAGTTCCCAGGCTAGTAATTCTGTCAGTTGGTAATTCTCGACGTGTCGATCGGACGCACTTTTTCGTTCAAGTCCTTTTTTCCGTGTTGGCGTACCCTCGATGCTCATGTCGCTCATCGAGCTGCCACTCCCTTCTCTTTTACCCTTTCGTGCTTCAGTACTGGGTCGGCCCCCACCCAGTCCGGGATAAAGATGTCCGCTCTTTGTGGCTAGAGGGCTTTGCATGCGCGAATCTGCTCCGCCACTCGAAGGCGAAGAAGATCTGTTGGGTAGGCTCGTCAAGAGGAGGGGTAAACTCTGTCGAGGACGTCCTGGCGCGTTCCCTTCACGCCTGGGGCCAGGAATGACTTTGCTGGAGCTCATCCATGGACGAGTGAACGCATTTATGCCCGGTGCCAGAAAAGCCGCCCTCTTCACGGGCGTGTTGGGCATTTTCTTCTTGACACTGAGCGCACCAGCTGCTCCTCCATTAGCTAGTGTCTTCATAATAAATGAATCTTCATCGTCCTCTCCCTCTGATGGTGCGAGAACCGCAGACCAGCGAGGCTCGGTATCGTCATCGGCTGCGCCGAAATTATTATCCAGAGCGCTTCGATCGACGGAGACGACGACGCGAGGTCCATTTCCACTGCCCTCCTCTGAATCAGATAACCCTCCTATGCCCGAATCTCGCGGTCTGAATTTTCTTGGTAGTTCTTTCGATGAAGAACCTGTTGAAGTCGACGTAGCTGAAGTGGATGAAGTGATTGACGAATGAGATCCTTGACGAATATGCCGTGGTCTGCCTGATTCAGACGTAGGTGGTGAATGCGAGAACGAGATAGAAGGCCCAAAGAATGCTGAAGCGGAAGATGAGAGCGGGGACGTGGTACCAAGAGCTTTGATGCGATTAGGAGGCGAAGGTGTGGACGGTAAAATTGATTGAAAGAGGCCTTTGGATTGAGGAGGACCTGTTGTCCTGATTTTTCGCCGAGTGTGGCGCGAATTCGATAATCTGCGTTTGTGAATCTTGAACCCTTCGTCATCGTCTGCATCTGTCGATTCGTCACCAAGACTTAATCGAGTCATGCTCTCTGATTGACGTTTGAGACTATGCTCTGTCTCTGCGGGGGTCTGAGGGAAAAAGCGGGGGGCCGGTAGAGGTGCTAGGACTGGGAATGGAGTGCTGGAGGGAGCTGGGGTAAGCAAGTGGTTGATGGCGAGAGTAGTTCGGGTGCCAGTATTACGGGAGACCCGACTTGGGGTAAATGATAATGTAGGAGAAGTGTTGGAATAAATGAAAGCCCCCTCGTCCTCTTCGTCCTCTTCCTCTTCTGCACCAAAAATGGTCTGTTTTCCGGGAGCAGAGCGTGTAGCGGATGATTTGAAGCGACTGAAAAGACGACTGGGAGAGTTGGAAGCGAAAGGGGATTCGAGACGTTTGTAAACAGGACAGGATGGACTGTCGTCCTCATCAAGCTCGTCGTCTTCATACTGCTCCTCAATATCTGTATCATGCGGGGTCAAGAACAAGCCCTTTCGCAAAGGAGAGGGAGTATGAATGATCGGGTCGTCGATATGAGATGCATTTGATCTGCTCATATTGGGTGATCGGGCAACTTTGTTAGGTGTGCAGCTGACTCGGGGGGAGGGATGTTCGCGGCGCATTTGAGTATAGGAAGCTGGACTGCGCTGAGGCAGCATTTATAAAGAAAGAGCAGGTCGTGTCGTGCGTATCAGGCGTGTCGTTGCTGCGGTATATAGACGTGAATGGCGTGTTGTGACGGAAACCAGTAACGCCAATCAACACCCAAACAACCAAGTCATTCGCGCACGTGATACAAAATAACAAGATCACGTGTCAGGTTTGCTTCCGTGCCGCTCGGCATCTCCGAACTCGAGCTTGCGACTTTGCGATCGAGCAAGAAATAGTGCCCATTGTGGATGTGGGAAGTGTAAGATATATTCATGATGTCGACTCGGAATGGCTGGTCATGAAGCTACCCAGTCAAGCTCACTGATCCCGTACCGTATAGATTCTGGGGTAATATACACCTCCTACGCGCTTCGAACTTGGACGGCTTCATCCACATGTCCCGCGAGACCAGAGTTGCGGGACAAGAAGCAGAAATATGCGCTGGTCCAGCCACGATGTGCCCCTGTGACGCCCATATAATGACTCCATAGCAGAAGGACGAACCTGGGTACTTTGTTCCAAAGTTGGCTCCTGACAGCACTTTTTCGGCCACTCTTCTCTGCCAGCACACCGACTGATGACGATGGAGGCCGTCCTTCTGTTCTTTCTTCCTGCGAAAGGACGCCGTGCACCCATGACCGTAGCTTTAAAGACTTGACCTGGTGGCGAAACCCACCGCACGTCTTTCCCCGAACCACCCACTCTGCTCCCTCCGATGCGGAATATCCTGGCGATTTTCGGTGGTGCGGGCAGGACACGTTCGGCGCAGCACACGACGACCGTAGGATGGCCATGGAGATCTATTCATTTGGCGAGCTTGTATATTTGAGCCCGGTACGTTGCACAGTTGTTTCTGACTAAACTAGCCAGCTTATCAGACATCTGGAAGAGGTGAAAGCTGGGGATTATTCAGAGAGATCATATTGCGCAAAGTGTTCCCTGCTCAACACAGTTTACGGGGCTCCGCAAGGCCTTCTGAGCCCACGCTACACCCTCGCCGAGATTCCACGGGGGTATTGGGGAATACTGGGCTTTGCTGTTGTGCGATCACAGGACTGGAAGTGGTATTGAGAAGAGGTCGATGCTACAGGAGATCCCACGACGATCCAGCAGGCTTCACACGTTTGCAGGAGAGCAGCAGCGACGAGGGTCAAGAGATGAGCCCGGCCGAGGGAGATGGTGTGACGTCACGGTCACGATAGCGCTCGGTTGAACTGTGGTTCGCCAGCGATGGAGTTCTCAGCGTATAAACGGGCGACTGAAAGCACGGGCGGACCTGGGAAGACAAGCTTGGACTGCCATCATCGTCGAGTGCTCAATGTCCGTCTCACGCCCTCTCCTTACTTCGTTTTCGTTCTTCCGGGCGGCCGTCCACGGTCATATGCCATCTCCCAGGACAAGTGGTGTTCCGAACTCTTTCGGTCGTGTAATAGGATCTCGCCCACTCAGTTATAAACCTCGTGAGCACCCCTCTTTCAACCCATACACCTCTTCTCACCTATTCACTCCACTCATCTCCAGCCAAAATGGTCAAAGTCTGTACCCTCCTTGTCTCTCTCGTCGTCGTGCGCTATAGCTCTCTCGCAGGTCCTCGCAATTCTTTACGACGGTGGTTCAGCTGCTGAGCAGGAACCAAGACTCTTGGGAACCACCGAGAACAAGGTGAGACATTTTGTTTCATTGCTATATATGCTATTAACATCTCTACTAGCTTGGAATCGCCAACTGGTTGAAGGAGAACGGCCACGAATTCATCGTACGCATGTCTCACACGTCATTATTTCATCAGCTGACTTTTTTGTTCAGGTGAGCAGCGACAAGGAGGGCCCGAACAGCGTCTTCCAGAAGGAGATCGAGACCGCCGATGTTCTCATCACTACTCCCTTCCACCCTGGCTACCTGACCGCAGACTTGATTGAGAGGGTCCGTGTGCTTTCCATGAAACACGTCGCCCAGTCACTCATATCGTAATGTTAGGCCAAGAACCTCAAGCTTTGCATCACCGCTGGTGTCGGCTCTGATCACATTGATCTCAACGCCGCCAACAAGAAGAAAATCACCGTTGCTGAAGTCTCTGGATCCAACGTTGTCTCCGTCGCCGAGCACGTCGTCATGAGCATTCTGCTCCTCGTCCGTAACTTTGTTCCCGCCCATGAGGTCAGCGTCGGCACCCGCTCTCGATCGAGATCGTACTGATGACGCATATAGATGATTGAACGCGGCGACTGGCAAGTCAGTCAGGTTGCCCGCAACGCTTTCGATCTCGAGGGTAAGGTCGTGGGAACCATTGGAGCGGGCCGTATCGGCTACCGTGTCCTCCAGCGTCTCCTGCCTTTCGACCCCAAGGAACTCCTCTACTACGACTACGCTCCCCTCCCTGCCAATGCCGAGCAAGCCGTCAAGGCTCGCCGGGTAGAAGATCTCGCCGAGTTCCTCTCTCAGGTATGATGACGCTTTTTTCCAGCGAGCAAATGTTGTGGCTGAACTATTTTCTTGCTAGTGCGACGTTGTCACCGTGAACTGCCCGCTCCACGAGGGAACTCGCGGACTCATAAACAAAGAAACCCTCAAGCACTTCAAGAAGGGTGCATGGTTGGTCAACACTGCTCGTGGAGCCATCTGCGACCGTATTGCTGTCAAGGAGGCTGTCGAGAGTGGCCAGCTCAATGGTAGGTCAACCAGCGTTGTTCATTAGACTACCGACTGAGATGATATCAGGTTACTCCGGTGATGTTTGGGATGTCCAGCCTGCTCCCCGCGACCACCCCTGGAGAACCATCAAGAACCCTCTCGGTGGTGGTAACGGAATGGTTCCTCACTATTCTGGAACTACTCTGGATGCCCAGGCTCGTTATGCAAACGGTACCAAGGACATTCTGGACCGATGGCTGAAGGGTGAGGAGCAGAACCCCGCCAACGTCATCGTCATCAACGGCGACTATGCCACCAAAGCTTGTGAGTCTCCTTGCTATGTCTTCGTCAGATCACCCAACTAACTTGCCACTAGACGGTCAACGAAAGTGAACCTGAGTGGGCGTATTTTGTAGCAGTATGAGAAACATCATATGTATTATTGTGAACCAATAAAATTAAACTGTGTCACCAACCCAAACGCAAGAGTCAGAAGATCAGGGGAAATTTCCGACCAACTTAGCAAGATCGCCAACGCCTGCTATCTGGAATTCAGAAGCATCTGTGGCAATCGATATGCCGCCCTTCTTCGACATTCGACCTTGGGCACGGACTACCTTATTCATTCTGTGCTCGGCGTCCATGGGATCCTCGCCATGCATCCACTTCTCTGACTGAACAGGCTTCTTCGCCACTTTACCGTTCGCCTTCTCTCGTTTGGACGAAGTCGTGGTTGTGTGAGCATGCTTCGACGGTTTCGACTTCGATTTGGTCGCAGACACCGCAGCTGGGGCATCTCGCAGAGCGAATGCTTTTGCTAGATGACCGAGATGTAGCTTCTTGACATGGAATATATGTTTCTCGTCAGATGGATGAGTGGCATAGGCCCGTGTATGCGATAGAAAAGCCTTGCGGGCCATATTTGCACTCTGAATATACGAATGAGGAAGTTCTGACATGGGGTGGAAGAAAGCTAAACACACCTGCTGGCTTTTCAAGACCCATCGTTCGAACGCAAGTTGAATATCCGTGGCTCTCGCCTCGAACTCGGTTCCAGATCCGCCGAATCCGGATTTGAGGACATTCTCATAACCGACTTGATCAAGTTGTACTGAGGGCTTCTCCATCTTCCCGGAATCACTGGGACGCGCATCCCTCAACTTGGTGGATAACCAGGCAGGCCATTCGGATTCGCTGGGAGACACGAAACTCCATGCCTCTCCGCTCTTGCCCACGCGCGCAGTTCGTCCTACTCGATGAACATATTCGGTTGCGCCGCCTTCGGTAGGCAGGTCATATTGAATGACTGCTCTGACGAACGGTAAGTCCAGCCCACGCGAAGCCACCGAGGTACATAACAAGATAGACAGCGAGCTCTTATCTTGTTCCTTCACAAATTGTCTCATGGTTTCCTGGCGAACGCGTAAAGGCAGCGAGCCGTGAAGGCGGAACAGCGTGGCTTGGGGTAGAAATTGGGATTTCAACCCTACATCTTTGGCACTTTTGGTTTTCGGGGCTGCTTTGGTTTCAGAGGCTTCTGCAGCGTCGTCGCCTTCTTCTTCGCTTGCGGCATCCTCAGAGTCTGAGGCGGATTCTGATGTGGGAACACGATTCCCCATCAAATGCCAATGAAAATCCACAGAGTCAGTACAGCTGAGGAAAACGATGACTTTTGAGCTGGTGGTCGTGGACCGAGTCGCCTGCGAAATTATGGAACGAAGGAGAGCGATGAGGGTAACAAGTCGTAATTTCAATGGCACGACGATGTACTTTTGAGAAAGTTGAGCAGGGAGCATGAATGGATCATCCTGGCCAGACTTAGAATCGGAAAGCGCGGGATCTGAACTTGATGCAGATGTCGCTTCCTTCACCATGATCGGATTGCGAAGGGCAACGCCAGCGAGTTTTTGGACATCGTCACGGATAGTAGCTGAGCATAGCACAGTCCGTCTACTCCTCGACCAATCCCAGCCGCCAACCTCATGGCTTTTGCCCTCTTCCACGGCAGTCAGGGCAAGTTTCCTTCGACCCTCCAACCCCTTCAGAATGCCGTCAATTGTTTGTTCGAAGCCAAGGTCCATCAGTCGATCGGCTTCATCAAGAACAAGCCACCGACATTTTCCAACATTGAAAGATGCGGTATTCTGTAAATGGTCGAGCAGACGACCAGGTGTAGCAACCAAGAAAGGCAAGCCTTTTCGTAGGCGGGCTTTCTCGTGTGTGCGCGTGGCACCTCCAATGAGAAGCCCTGACACTAGCCATCTGGTCAACCGTTCAGAATGCTCGCCGGTTTCGCCATCAGGATTTTCGTCCTGTGGCCTTAGACGCAGGGTGAGCAGCGTTTCCAGGACGTCTGAAATCTGTTTTGCCAATTCTCTCGTCGGCGCAATGATAATAGCCAGCGTTCCAATGGAACGGTCGATATATGACAAGGAACTGAGTGGAAGAAGGTCGTGGATGATGGGAAGTAGATAGGATAACGTCTTTCCAGAGCCAGTCTGTGACTGTATGAATACGTCTCTTTGTGTGGAATCGGGCTGCTCAGAGATGATGGCCGGTATTGAAGATCTCTGAATCGCCGTTGGCTTTTTGATATCCAGCTTTGTTTCTAGATGGGCCGCAATTAATGGATTGAGGCCTAGCCCAGAGAAAGTTGATAGATCTCGAAGAGGAGCATTACTGGGAGCTCCTGGGGCACGGACAGCATGTTTGGGATTGGACACAGATGGGTTGAAGGTGAACAATGAAGATATGAATTGGCCAGAGGCTTGAGGTGCTGGATTGGTCGGGACGGAAAATGTCCCTGGTGTCCGGTCGTCGTCTTTGGAACGCTCGTGCTTTGTTCTTTTCGTCGGCCTAGGGCTTCGATCTAGTGCAGCCTCTGAGGTACTCGCAGCCGATGTATCATTAGGATGTTTTCTTTTCGCAGTGCGTTTAGCTTTGAGCCTAAAGTTTCATGGTCAACACTAAGCTAAGAAAGGGTTGAGGACATGCCTGTCGGTCCATCTACCACCACTTTTAGGAGTCGCCTTCTTCTTCGAGCTCGTCGAGTAATTTTCTGCAATGTTCAAGATAATGTCTTCGTCCATGCTTGTCCGGAGTCTGGCAAGGTCAAAATAATTTTTGCAAGTCCGGCCAACTCTAGTTTCTGCCGGCGCTTGCGGCCAAACACAACTTGAACCACAACCACCATCTCTCTCTTAATAACAGCCTCATTATCACACTGCTCTTATGCGTGCCAACAGTCTTTACATCCTATTCTTTCTCAGTATTGCGTATTCATCGTGGTCTGTCGTTCCGTCGGGAGGAGAATCGAGTACGAGCGATGAGGGAAATATTGAGCCGTACAGGAGACCCCAGACGGTTTGAAATTCTCGACGCATATATCCAGCTCACATAACTCATTAACCACGGCAGTTATCTGAAAGAAACCCACCTCCTGCGAATTACAGTAATGGGCAACCGACGAGCACTACACAGAACTCCAACGACACATCGTCGACGAACTCGCAAACTTCCCGACGCTCAGAGCTTTTAGACTCGAGACAATTTCACGACGCAGACTATAACGGTGGCCCTCAATCTCCTCCTTCGTCCTCGGTCCAGCCATCTTCGGGTAATGGCACCAGCAGCGGTGGTTCGTCTGGGAGTAGTGGAAGTGGATCCAATTCGCGCAGATTCGATGGTCTTGTTGAAAGAGAGAGAGACACTCAAAGCGAAACTATCGTCGTAGCTCGTGAAGAACCTGCTCCTGACTTCAGTTCCTCGAATGGTACCGCATCCAGCAATTCCCATGACTCTGGTTCTCCCTCTCCAGCTTCCTCTGCCGAACCATCTTCCAATTGAATTACCCAACCGTACAATTATCCTTATCCCATTTCTCTTCTCAGTTCGCCCGATTCAACCGCATATATGCTACTCCCCAATCCCATCCCATTATAGATCGATCACCTGTACTGTTTATCTCTCAGATCCCACAATGTTCATGGATCCTTTTCATCGTTCGAGGTAAAAATGCAAAATATGTATTGGAACTATGAATGAGTGATTCTATGACACAATGACGATGATGAGGATAAATGCGATTATGAAGCTAGTGCTTTCGGCTATTGTAAAATTCCAAGGCTTTTTGAACGGATGTAGACAGTGGTTGTAAGGCCTCGGCGAACTGAATCAGCTTGCGAGTAAGTGGTGAACTGGTGTAACTCACCGCTTCCACGCGAGTTGTACTGACTCCCTCCCGCTTCGCTGCCTGTACAAGCGCAGCTATTTTTTCGGGCGTCTTCTTCAGGAAACCAATCATCTTGGTCGCTTTGGCTGCCCGTTGAGCCGGCGTAGAAGTGGCTGCGGTCTGAAGCTCATGAGAAGGAGGGAAGAATGCTGACCAGAACTGTCGTAAAAATTCGTTTGCTGCAGTTTGACACGTGGTCATCTGGCGTAGAAGGTGCTCTGGGATGTCGCCTTACTTGCGACGTGAGAATTCGAATGATTTAGAGGACGGATCACGTACTTTTTCTTAATTTCGAATTCAGTCGCGCCGCCACGCTTTCCGTCATGGCCATTACAGCGCCATCGGTGGATTTTTTATCCAGCTTGAGCTGGGGGCTTATTCCTTAAGACAGCCCACTCTCTATCTAGGGCACTTTACGTACAGTTTGCAAAGCGGGCTCCCAGCCTCTGAGACCCTCGGTCATCTTGGTGAATCCGGCCATCGTATCCTCCTGAAGAAGAATTGTTCTTAGTTGATGTTAGCTATCACATCTGAAGACGATCATCGCGTACGGGAGACAGCGAATTTTTCGCAGACCGATCAGACCGCCCTTCGAAAAACCGATAGCGATCTTGCATATCTAAACTGATGCCATTCGAATTGCTCTGATCTTGAAGATCGTCCAGCAAAATCTGATGCGCGTCAGGCTTGTTGACCGAGACAAGAGTACAACATACTTGGGATTCCAGCGAGTCAGATGCATTCAACCGTCTCCGCTTAGCGTCGTGAGCATCGCCGCTATGAAAATGTGAGATTAAGAAAGAACGAGGGAAAGCGGTCACTCACAGTGCGGATTGGAGCAATCTCTCGGAATGTTCATTAAAGCGCCGAATGAGGGGGAGCGCCCCCTTCTGACGACCTGCTTGCATAGTCATGTCCTTCTCATTCCCAGTCTGTAACGCAAAGTTAGTTGCCGGATGGATCGCTGTATATGAACCACACTTCTGCGTGATCTTCTTGAGTGGCCATCAGATCGATAATCTTTTCGACATGTTCGTTTCTCTGGCGCAATGGCTCCAGTCCTGTCCGAACGTATAAACGACATTGACCCCGATGACAAAGCTTTCATAATACCATCATCCGTCACTTGAAGATACTTGTCAAAAATGGGGTCGTCTTTGACGAAGTGTTGAGTTGCAGAAGAACGAATAGAAGCTTGGTGGCTATAGAACAGCTTGGATTGAAAATATCTCTGCCAAAAAACTGCTTCTGATAACTGCACTCTACTTGTTAGGGTTACAGGATCTGAAGTGCGCGAGTAACCTACTGGGTCGGGGACGTTCTCGTGGTATGCTGTTGCGACCACGGGGTACTCGTCAAAAATGTCATGGACAAGTTGAGGTGTTATGACAATCTTAATCTCTCCACTAGCAACGGTTTCAGGTCGAGGATCCACGAGCTGCCCAGATTTTCCTTTCTTCTGATTCTCGGACGCAGATTCGGCAAGCAATAGGTGCTATGCCTAGAGTCAGAAGAAACATAGATACGGAAGACGGTAAGACACTCACGTCTCTACCTGCCCAAAACTCCGTCTCCGATATTTGACCTCCAATTACCAACTCTCGATGCAGAGTCGCAAGGTCTGGATTGTTAATCAAGACCTTTTTACGCAACCGAAAGTCCTCTGGCGGACGACTGGGCGGTGCAGTGGGTGCCCGTGAATTCGCACGCGAGGAATGTCTCGGACTAGAAATGGCTCGTGGTGAAGGTTGTTGCAGCGGCGTGTGTGCAGTGGGTTTTGGTTTGGCTGTGGGAAGGGGAAGGGGAGAAGGCGCAGCAGAAACGGGAGTAGAGACAGTGCTTGCTCGATTCCGACCAATAATATTGGTGAGCTCCTGCTTGAATTTATCACGCTCGGCGAGGGCATTATGAGAGGTGAAAGTAAAGTTATGTCCTTGATCATCGCCAAGGACGTTTAGCTTAAGTCTAACTTGAGCTGCGCCTTCTTTGCTGCAAAAGAGGGCTGAGAGCCTTCCGTGAATGACTCCGGATGTTAAATACGATTATTCTTACCAGAAGCCTCAGCGTGAGGAACCTGCACAGTGGGGACGCGCTTTCCTTCTGGCGTCCATATTAAGGCTGAGGATGTAAGCTCGAGAGTGCCTCCTAGTTTTTTGTATGACGCGGGAGCAGTCAACGTCGTGGATGAAGGCATGCGACAGGCCACAGTTTGGCGCGCCACTGCTGAGTCGAATACAAATACAAATTGATACACTGCAAGAATTAGATACACATTTTAGATTCCCAAACCCCCAAGAAACATCCAAAACAGTCCATCGTCAATGCAGCGATCGCAATCTATCGTTTTCGGCCTTTAGAGACTGCACCTGGACCTCCAGTGCAGCCACACGGTCTCGAGCTCTATTCAGTCAGGTCAGCCACGAGATTTACATACAGAAAGACTTAGACGGACTGATCTCGCTCTTGAGTGAGTTTTTGGATGCTGGCTGCCTTGATCTCGACAGACTTCAAGGCTCCGTTCAACTTCCTGTGCAGCCTGGCCTGGCCGCTCACACTGCGCACGAGCTCCTGTCCAATTTCATTCAATCTTTCAGGGGACAGGGCAAGTGAGTCACTGGGCGTCGAAGGCGTCCCAAAGATCCTGGACAGTGGTCTCAGCGCGACGTGAGTCCGATGTAGCATAGATCTGCTTACCCTGTGAGACTCGGAGTTGCGGGTGTGAATGGTGTGTGAGGTGGTCTTTGCGCTGAAGAAACATCAAATGGGTTCTCAGGATCTGCTCGCATTTGTGAAGTAGGCGTTTGCACTGGAGTTCTTGCTTGATCACTTCGGCCCAGGCTTGAAGAGGGTGTTGCCTGTTGAGACTGAGAGCCAGCTGTTCTCCTGACAGAAACAGGAGTATTCGGGATGATTGGCTTGACATCACGAAAATCTGGATGGTCTCCAAGATAGTTGTCATCGTCGGGCGGGGGCCGAGACATGTCGAAGTGAGAGTTAGGAAAGACAGTTATCCGAATCCGGGTTTCGGCTTGCGTTTCGTCTCAGCCTCCCAACAACGATGAGCGTCAGCACTCGCTATATTGCAGCTCCTCCTGATTCAAGTCTGCCAGCTCTTGTGATACAACTGACGACTCTTGTTGATTCTTGTATGATATGGATTGGAATCACTCAAGAGGCTGAAGAAATGGCTGAAAAAGTGGTCGAGAGTGGACGATTAGGTTCTGATTGGGCTTGCGCTATGCCGTCCTCAGATGTACGATCCGTTCTATCTGATTATAATCGCTTACTGTTTCACAGAGTTCGAAAGACTGTCCTTCCGTCTCTCTTCTTCGCGCATCTCATTCAGACGTCGCCATGAGCATGGCTCCTAGATTGGGTACGCAAAACACGATACTATCAAGCATCATATTTATCTTATACAGCTCGCCGGTTCAAAAAACAAATATTTCTGGCGGTAGATATACCACCTGCATTCATCTCAGCGGGTCAGATCCCGCCTATCATTCTCCACATGGAAAAACAATTAGTTCGCATTCTCCGGGAGATCTCCTGATGTACTGGCACTTCCTAGGTCTGCTCGACATCTCAAACCCCATTCGCTCGCATCCCGATCAATTCTCAGTTTTACGAGCCCCGACCCAATATGAGCCATTGGGCCAGCCAAATTCCTGTATGCTCTTCTCGTGCATCTCGATGCTGTAGGCCGCGTCAGCTCGCTGCGGATAACTTGATTGCTACGACATACCTATACCCTTCCTTCGGATTTGTGGGGACGTTGTATTTTCCTTGCTGGTTTATTGAACAAGGATATAAGAAATGCTCGTGCAGATGATCCACGAATTCCAGTACATTCCGTTCGATGGAGCCGGAGACCGCGATATAGTCTATCAGGCTGAACAATGGCGTCGAGGCCTTCAGATGGTGATTAAGAGATGGCGTATGGCATATCTCACCTCAAATGTATCACATATTCGCAAAGGCCAACGCCTCCCGCGTGTGGACAGACAGGTACGCCAAACTTGGCGGCCATCAACAATACGCTCAAGACCTCGCTCACTCCGGCTAGCCGGCAGGAATCAATTTGGCACACATCGATAGCTTCAGCTTGCAAAAGTTGTTTGAATACCATTCGATTGTGGGCATGTTCGCCTGTCGCAACTCCAATCCCATGAGGCTTCAAGGCTTTTCGGATTGCCGCATGACCTAAAATGTCATCTGGAGCTGTCGGTTCTTCAATGAACCTGACATGCGACCATTAATCAAGCTCGTCTAAGGTGAACCCGATGTCGAAACGTACCAAGGCTTGATCTCTTCGAGCGATTTCACGTACTCGATGGCTTGAGGGACATCCCAGACCTGGTTCGCGTCGATCATGAGCACCGCTCCTGTGGGACCCGCATTTTTGCCTTCCAAGGATGCCGGGCTTGGAGGTTTGTGTCCGTTGGGAAGATTTGCAGGGTCGTCGATGACTGATCGGATAATTTTACCGCGACGAAGATCTGAATCACGATTGGCGCCCACTTTCATCTGATTTTCTCAGATTGCCGCCGTATATGCACCGAGATTAGATTACAGACCTTGAAATGATTGAATCCTGCTGCTACTGCCTCCTTGGTTAATCGGGCTACCTTCTCATCGCTGTAACCTGGAGCGAAATTGATTAGCGTTTATCCGACATGAAGCGCTCGATATACGTACCCAGCCAACCTGCTGAAGTCACGTAGGCGGGGTAACCTGTAGACCTGACAGATGCTTCACGTTCTGCCTTAGTAGGTTCTTTCGCTTTCAGTAGAGCGAGTGCTTCTTCGCGAGTGATTGCATCTGTGATGTAGCGGAATGCTGTCGCTCTGACAAATTCCTCCTACAGACAAGCCGTGGATGAATGCCTGAGTTTGACAAGAAGCACGGGCTTGTGCATACTGGTGTGAAATCCACGACCAATTTCCAGAGTGGCTTGTTGCGAGAGCGTGCAAACATGTCCCACAACGCATTGTTAACAGCACCAGACGCAATGTGGATCACGCCTTTTTCGGGACCAATCCTAGATGGGAGACAAGTTACGACGTGCTCAACAAGAACCTCAAGCGTGATAAATAGACTTACCATCGTAACTGTGGGTCTGCCATAATATAATCCCATGCTTTTCCCATATCGCTGAACAGAGACTCGATTTCCTTCCCCACCAACCGATTCGCCACTTCCTTGATTGCTGTACAAACCTCAAAGAAAGAGATAAGATAATTTCCAGGTATCAATGAGTATTAACGTACAATATCGTTTCCTCGACCGATGGTGAAAGTCATGCCGTGTCCTACCAGTCCGTCTGAGGAATCCGTCAGAAGAGTCACGTATGCCGAAGAATAGTCGCATTCGGTGTTCCTGGAGAGAGGCTGGATGACTTGTCAGGAATAGTGCATAAGATATAGCATACATAGCGTCGGTTCCGTCTCCAGTGAGACTGGTAGGGAAGCGTACATCTGCATAGGTCAAGTTCAGTTGGATTCGTCGATGGTCAGCAGCCAAATCACCATTGATTCGATGGCCAGTAATTTTGATAGACGACATTGCTGAGAGTCAGAGGGGGCAAGTACGAGGTGATCACAACGGATGCATGAGCAGAGCCTAGTCTTTAAGTAGCTGAGCAACTGGAGGCACGGGTCTTCAGACGACGGTATAACGGACCGTGCGGACCGTCACCCGTTTAGCAGTTGGGTTAAGGTCAGGACATTCGAGCTACTCGACTTTACAGAACTTTGGCTTGGAATGTAAACTGCCACTTATATTCATTGCACCGAATCTCTTGGTCTCCGAGCATGAATCCCCATTTCTGTGAGCCCTGCCACGGAGAAGGCACTGCTTACACAAGTCGATCAGCAGAGATGTGATACCCTTCGAAGCGGACCGACCTGCGGTCAACCTCCACTCTTCCGCTTCAAAAATCAATGTTACAGGGCCGTGACCGGTATGCGAGAGTGGGAGCTGAGCTTCGGCTCGAATGATTGAGCAAATTAAATCCTGTTCACATGAGCGAGAGACTTTTGGGTGTCTATTGAGCATATAATGTGGGTGAACCGACGGAAATGTCTTGTTTGAATATAAAGAATGTCGTTCGTACTCCAACGTCCAGTCGACTGTGTTGTTCAATCAAGATCATTGGAGGCACAGCAGGCCGGATGTGCAAACCGTCCAGTTTCATTTTTCAAATCAATTTGAACGACGAGATCGCGAGTTTTTCCTGTCACGGACTGTGTTTCTGGAAGAAAGACGAGGGACGTTGTGTTCAAACCGAAAGTCGCCATGAAGGTCAGGATAGGAAAGCCAGGCGCGAGTCACGCGTTCACGTGTCTTCTGTGCTCTCAACCCTGGCTGCCCAGTTTCTCTTCCAGTGACTACAATGCAGTCATATCTCGCTTCTAAATACATGTCGGGTCCAAAGGCAGACGCCATCTTGGCTAAGACTGGCCACAAGAAGAAGAAAAGAAAGAATGAGGATGGGGCGAATTCATTTGCTCCCGCGATCCAAGAGGATGATCTCGGATTTGGTACAGAGCCAACCAATGACCAAACCGTCGACGACTCCACTGAGGCCGTTGTTGCAAGTGACAGGAGCTTCAAGAAGCGCAAAACCGATGGAAGCTCAGAGTGGGCTACTATTTGGCCTGGCGAGGGACCGAAGCAAAGGTCTGCGTCCCCAGCAGAAGAGGATAAACCCCTTGTGGTAGACCAACAGGAAGAAACCCCGTTTAAAGGAGGCTTATTAACTTCATCACAACTCAAACGGCGACTTCCTGGAGCACAGTCTGTCAAGCCGACGGAGGCCAGCGAGCAGGAGCAGGAGACCGTATACCGTGACGCTTCAGGTCGCAAGATCGACACAAAAGCTGAACGGGCGGAGGCCGCACGAAAGAAACGAGAGAATGAAGAAAAAGAAGCCCAGAAAATGCAATGGGGCAAAGGTCTGGTCCAAAGAGAAGATGAAGAGAAACGACGACGAGAGCTTGAATTGGAGAAGACGAGAGATATTGCTCGGTGAGTCTGTTCTTGACATGCATTTCCAGCTATCTAATCGCGCTGTAGGTATGCGGACGATGCTGATCTCAATGCGCATATGAAAGCAGAAGAGCGTTGGAATGATCCTGCTGCTGCCTTCCTTACAGTACACTTTATTCATTATATTCATCATACCCCATCTAATAAATCTGATAGAAAAATCGAAGTAAGGGCCCTCGCAAACCAATGTACAACGGCCCTCCACCGCCTCCCAACCGTTTTGGGATCAGACCAGGCTATCGATGGGATGGCGTTGGTGCGTCGCATCTGCCTAGCATTGTAAAAGTTAAGGGTTGACGATTTTGGTTTCCAGATCGAGGCAATGGCTTTGAGAAGAAACTGTTCCAGAAAGGGAACGATCGCCAACGACGAGGCCTTGAAGCATATCAATGGAGCGTTGACGAGATGTAATTTTGTTTTTGCCCCGCTCTCTTATTCACAGCTATGCAGTCGAGTCCGACATTCGCGACGGCATCCATACGATGATCTCGTAGACTCGACGATCATTTGGCATCAGATGTCCCCAGATTCCCCACTGAGATGTTCAGGCATCAACCACCACTGGCTGTATTGGTTTCCGCAGGTGTGACGAGAAGCCCGACCATATATTATAGAATAAGTCCGTGTATGATTATGTGCAGAGATCAGCCCACTGGGAACTGTAAAACGTAGGTTGCAATGCAAAGTATTACCATTATACAATTTCGTCCACCTTTGACCTTGCTATGCAGAATCCCTAGCATCCAGTCTGTCAGCCTTATGTGCAGCGAAATTACATAGAACGTACCGGAGTTACCCATTCTTTACAACTGCACATGACACCAGCCCAATCGAAATTGCCCAACTTTGCTCCGCACTTCTTATTTGGACAAATGATCTTGCCCGCCATTGCACCTCCGGCAAGAATCGGTTCCATCCATTTCATCTATGTATCGTCAGCATCTTATGGCGTCGAAGAAGTCGTACTAACCGGTTCTACGAAGTAACCAGAACATCCTGGGTTGACAAGGATAGGGGGGCTGATCGGTGAGTTCAGTCCGGCCTTGGAAAGCGGAGTCATGCTCAGAGAAGAGTTTGAGTTGCTTCGTACTCCCGTTGTTTTGAGGTTCAGGAGTGTCAAAAGCTCGCTGGGCGAAGACAGCGGACTTGGTTTGGATGTTCCCGAAATGTCGAGAGAGGCGCGTTTAGGTGGCGAAGTTGTCCCGGCCGCGGCGGTCGTCGTTTGTTGTGTGTCGTCTGATTCGTGTTCCTCGTCGGTCTCCAAAGCCGAAGACGGAAGGCCATCAGGTTCGCTAAATTGAAATGAACGGGCGACTTCGCCCAAAAGCGATTTGCGTCTTCTTGGTGGTTCGCTCATTATACCTATGGAAGGTCTTCGAGGCAGTCCAGAAGAGTCCGCCGTTAATGGGCTCGAAAGCGATCGCTGCGAGATCTGAACACTGTCGGGGGAAGAAGATTCTGCACTCCCAGCATCGCTAGAAATAGACCTCTCGGACAGAGGAAGTGTGCTGGAGGGACCTGATAACAAAGAAAATAAATAAATAGAAGATGCGAGTGTGGAGCGCCCTGCGTACGTCTTGATATTCTTCCGTCGCTGAGCAATAGCGAACTACGACCCATAAGCTGTTCAGCAACAGATGGCCGCCGGGAGGGAGCGGGAGAAAGGGAGCTTTGCGACGCAGGCGTGGCAGGGCCTTGATTATGATCCAGCATGTGTTCTCGTGTTGCCAATTCTTGTCTACCAGACAACATGAATTTCAGGATTGTTGAGTAGGTTTGGAAACTGACCTGCACATCCGACACCTGATCTTTCTTCGCGGGCCCCCGGGGGTGGCAGGTGCCGAATCACTAGGTGTGCGTGGATATTTAGCGAACATGTCCAGAGGCATTTCAGAACCATCTCCGTCTGACTAGAATGAATGCGATTAACAGCAAATAAAATGGAGGGCGTACTGAGCACTTCTTTGATCGCTCTTTCCAAGTAGAATCGGCGAGTCGACTTGTCTCGTCTCGAAAGTCTGTAGGATGCCTTCTGAAAGACTTCGAGTTGCGACATGAAACCATCATTCGGGCTGTGATGTATTGGGCATTGAGGGAGTCCGAGCGGGAGGACATGCGCACGAATTACCGGCAAACTGGTCTTGCGGCACATATGATAGCAAGAGCAGCAGAGACGTCGATTCTGTCTGTGCACATGATATAGGCTGCGGCGATGGTTGCGCTTCGACCTAGAAGAATAATTGTAGCCTTCCCGGGTAGATGGAGAGAGATTAGAGCTCACTCATGCCTGCCTGCCATTCATTGGAGTCACCACTCCTTGCGTCCGACTGGTATGACTCACCTGGCAGTGTATCAGGATACCTTTCTCTTTCTCTAGTTCTTTGTCGATCCAGGCAATGCACATGGGAAATACAGACAAGGCATCAGCATCTTCGGTGTCATCCAGAGGGACTTGGTATTTAATAAAATTCTAGATACCGTTGCAGCCAAATCGAGAGATAGTATAGATGGGCGTACGGGTGGGATGTTGACTTTGCCTCTCATTACAGTAAGGATGCTGCCACTGTTCGACTTGAGATGATTTATCAGACGCGTCAAGAAAGCACGCATACATGTTATTACTTCTGAGAAGGTCAGCGTCGAGAGCGGCGGCGAGATCGCCTATCCAGAGATTGGGGACGACTTGATCCATCGACATGGTGTTGGGCGGAAGGGAAGAGGGAATAACCAGAGTTAACGCCGAGTACAAATTACAAATGATATTACAGAAGAAATACAATATAAGGTTAAGATAGATGATCTCATTCAAACACCACGCGGTAAGGGTGGGTTTTTCGTCTCGTTATTGACTCCAACTTTTCCTTGGAGCGCACGTAGTTGGAGATGGCGGAGCCGCTGAGCAGCAGAGCCTCGGCGCCTTTGTCAGCTCCTGTTCGTGGTTGCAGGAGCACGACATGTGGTTTGCCTCCAGGACAGGGCACAAGTCTGAATTTGCGCTTTTGTCCAGCGCGAAGACTAATAAATTCGGGAGCAATGGTGCCGCGTCGGACGGGTGAGGGTTTTATGGCTGTGGAGATGTGGACGTTGCGTAAGACGGTCGAAACCGACACGCAGTCCTCGCCGTCTGAGGATGTGTCCGAATTGGAAAGGGAGAGATTGCGCGGTCGATGGCGGTGCGCGAAGAGGCGAGTGGAAGCCTGGCGACGGGAATATATTTGGATGGCTGGAAGAGAGGGAGGTTGGATGGGTCGAGGCAAGTCGCACTCGATGTCATTAGAAGAGACCTGGAAGTCGATTAGCACAATTAATATGAGGCGTGAAAACCAAACTGACTAGCAAAGACGGGACTGGGCTGGTGGACTTGGGAAGCGTTGGGAGACCGAGAGAGTGAAGAGGGGGGAGAGCACTAGAAGACATGATAAATGCAGGGTATCAAGGCGGTCCTGCGCCAATGGAAGAGATGAAATGCGATGGAAAACATAGCAGGAGACGAGCTGGACTTTATAGACGAGCTGGTGCTATTGTGGACCGTCTGGCGCGTTTAGTGGCATTGTGCGCGTGTACAAACAAGCGCCAACAAACTTGTC
Organism: Sistotremastrum niveocremeum HHB9708; assembly: GCA_001630475.1. Classification (NCBI taxonomy): domain Eukaryota; kingdom Fungi; phylum Basidiomycota; class Agaricomycetes; order Sistotremastrales; family Sistotremastraceae; genus Sertulicium; species Sertulicium niveocremeum. The sequence continues at coordinate 44,176 of KV419405.1, read as the reverse complement.
TATGGCAACTGACCAGGCGAAACTGCCGAAGCTCTCCATTGTACGTGCTCTCCTCTCGTCCCTTCACACTCACAATAACACTTCTAGAGCTTCCTGGAGCCGAGCCTAACCTTGCCTCTGCCAGCTATTGTATTCGCAACGAGTCTCACACTTTAGGCAATGCCGTTCGCTGGATGCTCATGAAAAAGTTTGCTCTCAATCTCCTCGCCTGCCGACCACTCATTGTTCCACAGCCCTAGCGTCGAGTTTTGCGGCTACAGGCACATACTGTTTTGTTTTTCTAGATCAACGCTTACCAGCTTTTAGCGTCCCCCATCCCTCAGAGCCAGTCATTCACATTCGCATCCAGATGTATGGTCAGTAGGCCAACGCATCGGATTTCAAGTCTAGTTCTGACCCCATTGCAGATCAAAAATCGTCTCTAGACGCTCTGCTTACGGCCCTTGATGACCTGGACACGTTGTTCGAGACGATCAACGACAAATACAATAGCAGTCTGCAGTCCGATTCATTCGAACGATGGGAGGAACAGAGTTAGCCTTTGTTCCGGTTGTCTTTGCCTTTCCCTCTTCGCCCTCGTGGTCCCAATGCTTGCGGCGTCTCGTCGGTGCAAGTCCCTATTATCTTGATCTTAGGCAGCCATGTCGCCCTCTGTCGCCTAGGGACTGTTACCCACTCTTCGCTCAAGCCCGTCGCTTCCACTAATCCGCACTTTTCATTGCAATTGCGACTGCATTGACTATTACTATAGTACCTGTATTTGCGAGTAGACGACAATAAACAAACTCTGTAGGGTCTAACCTAGACCTACCTAGACGCGCAGCCTCGGATATTTGCATCCCGTCACGACGCGTTGATCATGTACATGTCTCTCTATTGCGAATGGCAGAAAGTTCTCTGCAATCATTGGTTGCGAACCTCACCACTTCACATTCTGCGCAATCAGACGCCATAAGCCATCTTGCCACACTCCTGACGCTCGACCCTCCGCCACCTTTTCTCTATCTTCATGACTATCTGAGTCCAAACCTCACGACAAAACTGGTCGTGAATATTTTGGACGGTTTGCGTAGCGTCCAGTCGACTTCTTTTGCAGTTATAGATGGCTATAATTGCTTTACCCCCCGACTATTCTATGACTCTGTCCTGAACCAACTGAACAACTGGACACCTACTTGGGAGGAAGGCTGCTCCAATTTTGCTGGCGCTGACGACAACAACGCGGCTTCGTGGCTCGACAGTGTGGACGGTTTTGTGCAGGGAATTAAATCTACGCAGAACCCGGCCCTCTCTGTGAAAGAGAAAGAAAATTCTAGCCACCCCGACAAGTCAGATGCCGCGTCCAATTTTTTCGTCTTCGTGTACAACACGGAGAAATTCGTGGTCAATCTGCCATTGCTAATTGCGCCTTTTACGCGTCTCAGAGAAATGGTGAGTAGATGATATGTACTCCCAAGCCCTCGTTTGGACTGACAATTGAATCAAGACTAATCTCCCCGCTACCGTCATCTTTCTCTCTGCAGTGTCATGGAACCAAATCAAACCATCCGGAGGAGCTGCGTGCGAACCGTATGTGTTAACCTTAGCGATACCATCACAACAAGGTTAGTTTGTCTCCGTGCCGTCGTCATAGATATTCATTTTTGTTCGAAGAGACCATATCCTATCTCTTGTCCCTCTTCCCGAGCAGCAACTCAGCGGACATTGACCCCATCAATCCATTCAATACGACCTTAAAGCCTTTATATGCCCACTTCGTCAACGCGCTCTATGCCATATGCTCTACTTTCATCCGACAACCAGAAGAATTGGCCTACATCGCAGCTGCTCAATGGCCGGGCTTTGTCGCGCCTGTGCTGGCGGACTGGCGTTCGAAACAACTTGCTTCCGAACAAAACGATCCAGATAGTGTGATTTTTGATTTGCCGGATGAAGAGACAAGATTGCGTTTGATGAAATTGTTTTCTCCATCATGGAGGACATGCATGGAGCTGGTTCATCCGCGTTTGTGTTCAGCTTCTGGGTTTTCTCTTTCTCGTGATTCTTCATCTTCGTCTTCATCGTCGGAACCATCTGGTCTACCAGCCGAATCACTTCGAACGAGTGGCTTGAGCCACATGCAGAAATGGATCATTTTGGCTAGTTATGTTGCTAGTCATAATGCTGCCAAGACCGATCTGCGAATTTTTGGTAAACAATCTGAAGGTGGGGGACGAAAGAAGGGTGGCGGAACTAGGAAGGCGAGGTCCAGTGCGAAAATCAAGGTGTATATTGAGCTCAGCCTTCTTCTTGAAAACGAGCTCATCCTCTGATAGGCTTCTACTCACTTGATGGGACCCAACAGCTTCCCTCTTGATCGGCTGATCGCCATTCTTGGCTCATTTCTTGCCGACAGTCATACCAATCCTATGGAGGATGGTGACCGTTCGGATCCCGAGGTTGAGGCCTGGCGCGTTAATGTATTCGTCAGCGTACGTCTAATTTTTCTTTTACCGTATGATTGTCGCGTAGTCGAACTACTCTATCGCAGATTTCGGAGCTCGTCGAGTGTCGTTTATTGCAAAGGGTGGGGGCTCACGACAAGCTTGATGGTCCTCCTGTTTTCAAATGTTATGCGTCGCATCAGGAAGTTGCAGAGCTGGCAGAGGACTTGGGAGTTGTTCTGAGTGATTATTTATGGAATGTAGTCTGAATGACAGTCGGAAAGTCATGAATGTTTCATCGTGTGACCGTAACGTGACAAACCAACTCGAACGGCGCGCCCACACAACACGCGTAACAAGCGCGCCTCTTCTCCTAAGCTTCACGCTGCCGATATCGTAGACGAGACCTTTCTCTTTCGTTGGCTCGAAAGAGAAGGAAAATGGCGACCTTCTCGGACGGCGATGTGACCTCTTTCCCCTCTACCGATGATATCCGGTTGCGGCTACAAGTGCTGCTGGACAGCAAGGAAAAACAACTCGCGATGGCCTCGACTTTAGGCCAACGTCTTTTATCGCAACAGATGGACCTCGAGGAACGTATCAGTCAACTTGCTAGGCTCGAAAGCAGTCGAAACGGGCAAGACATGGATGACGTTCCCACAGAAATGCGACTCAAACTGAAGGAGCTTGTTGACTCTGTGCAGTCATGGGACAAGGAGAACACGGACCTCTTCAACAGTGTGGACGATAGCATTGTCAGTATTCTTGCGCTTCACCCCAAATTTCCGCACTGAGTTTTGTCGTACCTCAGCCATATTTCCAAAATGGCACAGCCAACAACTGGCCTGCTAGTCAGGCGTCAAACACCGCGTCACACGAAACTTCACATGTCCAGTTGTCCTCTGGTCCTTCTGCTGCTCAATCTTCTCGCCGGGCTAAGAATGCTGCTCATCGAGAGACCGATGCCCGTGCGTGATCATCAACGCGCTCGCCTGTAGCCACTTCTCACCTATTCTTGCAGAGTTCGCGTTTGAGATCGGGAGTGGTCTTTTGACTGAAGTGCGACGGCTCCAGAGTCTTCTGGGAGAACGCGACAAGGCGCTGCAAGACATGAAAGAAGAGAAGGATGATCTTGAAAAATCCTTGGACAGTCTTCGGAACACGCTTCGCTCCCAAGAACAGAATGCAGGTGTGTACCAACCTCTCTTTGAACGCGACTGATACTGACATTTCGAAAGACAAGTTCAAAGAGGAGAATTGGAACTTGGAAGTTACTCTGCAGGAGCTCCGCACTCAGCACACAGAAGCTCAGTCCAGTGTCCAGCGGCTCGAAACCGAACAGAAGCGTATTACTCGACAATTGGCTCAAACGCGGGAGACTGCCGACAAATTCAAGTCGGATTACGAGCAGCTCGGGATAACCTTAGCAGAACATCAAGCGAAGCACGAAACCGATATCGCCCAATTGCGCAAAAACGCGGCCAGCCTCCAGCGTGATAAATCTGATCTGCAGTCTTCCATTGAAGCCCTGAAGGCAGAAGCAGAGAAGAAATCGCGCGTTCTCCGACGGTTTGAGTCTCCCTCGACCGTCGCTGATGAACCTCGAACCCCCTTAAACGGTGTTGATATGGACGAAGAGGGAGATGTTTTCGGTCCTGGAGGGGCTTCAACCAACCGTGCAGCTAAAGTGGACACCTCAATCTTGTTCTCCCCGGACAGCCTCGGTAGCGACTTTGCCGATTCGAGTCCAGAGCCTTCTCCTCTTAGGCGCCATCTTGCTCCCAATCATCCCAGCAACGAGTTAGAGGTTCTAAAACAGAGCCTTGGCCATGCTCAAAGACAGATTTCTACCCTGAAGTCATCTTTGCAGCGCGAGAAGGAGCTTCGAGTAGAGTACAAACGCAAGCTGATGGATGCCGCTGCCCTGACAGGAAACGATTTGCTGGCCTCCGATTTCGACGACGACGACTCGATTGCCGAATTTGAATCGATATCGGCGGCGAAACCAGGTCGATCGCGCCGAGGGGTCAACAAAACTCACACCCGTGTTCCTCGATCTCATCAAAACTCTGTTTCGCAAAAATCCGGCCTCAGAAATTCTCTTCTCAGCTACGAAGTATCTGAGGATGAGACTGCGGACGAAGCAGAGTTGGAGCATGATGATCATCCCCTCTACGACGGCCTCTCAATGACCGACCAATTGGATAATGCTCGACCAGATTCTTCAATGACAGACATTTTCGTAGACTCTCGGCGAGCTAGTCTCGAAAGCATGGACCCTGTGTTTGCCGAACTTCATAGGCGACCATCGTCTCCTGTTGAAGTACCACGGCGCTCGAGAGCTGGTGCCGCTTATCACCTGGAGATGGATTCTCGACCGACCTCGATGATGGGCCCTCCCAGCGCACTTGCTGCTGAACTGGGTATCGATCAGCCTGAAGAGATGGGCCACAATGTTTCAGTACCCGTGGTATCAAAAGTCGATTTTGCATGCCAGGTCGACCCAATGTCGTTTGAGCCGGAGACCCCCAAACCAAGTGTCATCGATCTCACGCCCATCATCGTCACACAAGACATCGCAATCCAAGCGGACCCTCCTCCTCCTCCTGCGCTGATTCACGCAGACATCCAGACCGATGACATTGTGATACCTCCACGAGCTGACAAGCTAATCGAAACCGTCCCGGAACCTCGTCCGATCCTGCAGAGCACTGAAACCATGACCGATGATCCCCCGGTGGTGGCAATAGCTGTTCAGACGGACCTCCCGGTGTCCACAGTGCCCATCCAGGAATTGGACAGCACGATGATCAATTCACCATCATCGCTTATTCGCGCACATTCGTCTGAACAGATAGCATATCAAAGCTCTGGGACGGACGTGGATCGGTCGATGGGTGAGAACACAATCACGGCGGCCGTTCAGCGCGTATTTTTGTCTCCCGACCCTCACGAAGAGACAGAAACCGAAGGAGAATGGCAGGACGCACGAGAAAGCATTGCTGCGACAACACCAAATGCTTCCACACTTGACTTTCACTCTCTTTCAGCCGCTACTGACCGGGAAGCTGGATATTCAAGTGGTGATCAGGAGAGCATCAAAGTGTCACAGCTTCCTGTGCCACAAACCACTTATGAGTCTATCTCAATCCAAGTTGACTCTTCGTCTCCTCCTCCTTCCAAATCCGATGCTGTGATACAGACAGATGAGATCAACATTCGTCACTCCGCGCCCTCCGATCTTTACCTGGTTGGCCCTCATTCTCAACATTTCCAATTTATTTCATCTGGCTCATCACCTGGCCCCGATGACAGCATCCGAAGTATGAACTCTATCCGAGACTCCAGCGCTTCTACCATACGCCTTGGCAAGGGCGAAGCACAGTTCGCTCACGATCGTAGGTCAATCGACTCATCCTTTTCTCCAGCCACAGTAACTGAAGAATCACGGTCGCGGCATTCGTCCACAACCCTTCCTCAAAAACCGGTTGACAAGTCGCGACCTCCGATGATGATGCTTCCTCCTCCTCCTCGCTTACCTCCGCCCCCTGAGAGCAATAGGTCATCTTTGCCCTCGCGAGCAATGCCGCCGCCTTCGGAATTGCCTCGTAGACGCGATGTGCCGCCTCCCCGCCCCAGCTCCCCCCCGCCCCCAGAGCTCATTCAGCGAGCCACGACGCCCACATTTGGACAGGTGCTGGCCGTCCCAACATTGCGCGGGGCAGCAGGTAGAGCTCACGGTGCCAGTATGCCACCCACTCAACAGGGAGTACGTGAGGTGCCCTCGACAAGCAGCTTCCGCTCCGTTGCCAATGCGGCCTCGCGGGCAGGTCAAATACATCCGTCTGTATTGTCCCCTCGCCAGGATATTGAGCCGAAGTCAAGTGGTTCTCACATGTCTGACGCTCCTTCGAGTGCTGCGTCGCGTCGATCTTCGTTATCTTCCGATCCTTATCCTTCTCAGAACCAGACAAGTCGCAAGAGTCTATCTTCTGCTCCCCAGCACCCTGGCGACATTTCCGGTGCTTCTGCAGGAGGGTCCACGGATCCGAAGATCATACATGCCATAACTCAAACCATGATTGGTGAATTCTTATATAAGTATACGCGACGTGCTATAGGCAAAGGGCACGGCGAGAGGAGACATAGAAGATACTTCTGGGTTCATCCCTATACCAAAACATTATATTGGAGTTCTGCAGACCCTAGTGCATCCAATGTCGCAGAGTCCAATGCCAAGAGTGGTATGCCATCATATTATTCTACTGTTGAGGGGACCCACTAACGACAGTCCCCATAGCTTACATTCAATCTGTTCGCTCGGTTCTTGACCCTAATCCGACCCCACCCGGGCTATACCAATACAGTGTCGTCGTTTCCACTCCTCAACGAGACATGAAGTTTACCGCACCAACTAAGGAAAGGCATGATATTTGGTTCAATGTACTTTGGATTTATTTTCAATCTGTCACAACCCCCTTACATGCTCTTTAGGCCTTACAATATCTTTTGGCAAGACCGGCAGCTGCACCGACCTCCCCGGCTCCTGCTGGCGTTCACGACGAAACCCTGAGGCCTCGTGGTCCATTCTCTGAGCATCCTCTACCACGGGACCATCGCACCAGTCCGCATAGTGTGCGCACAGCAGCCTCAGGATTTACTGGTGATACATGGAGTATTACTCCGAAGGCTCAAAAAAGTCATTCACACCTCTCTGCTCCTGGTTCGGTTGGAAAACGCTCAGGAACGCCGGCCGCCGAATATATGCGTTGGGTCGGTCCTGATGCACCGCAGAGCCCGTCTCGATCCTTCGGAGAAGGATTTGAACACATACCGGATCAATTTGGCGAAGATGTTGACTTCGAGATCCATGAAGAGATAATGAATGATGAGGGATTTGACGGACTGGAGAATGTCCGCACCTGTTGCAATGGGGCTCACATCGTAAGCGATGCCAGCTCGTGACCCCTACAAAGCTAACATCATCCAGATTGGACATCATCCAGATGACCGCACCCAGCACGTCCCTGATGAACCACAACCGGCGAATGGGAAGAATTATCCTAGATATGCGGCCCGCGAACGTGAGCGAGAGATATCAGAGCCAACTCGCCCGGTCTCTCCCTCCGGATGGTCTTTCAGGTCACGAGCAGGAAGTTCACATTCGCATGAAACAGGCAATTTCTTCGGGTGGTCAAAAGGAGAGGATGGCCGTCGTCGTTTTGGTACAAGGAGGTCGGCTCGTGGGAATGTATAGCCCGCAATGTGAGCAACACCCACTGATTCGCAGCGTGCTTGTGGGTATAATGAGGCCTTGTTACGTTTACTCTTTTTAGCCGTCAGTCATTTTGGTTCAGATCAGCTTAATTTTACTGTCGTTTCTTGTTCACTGCGCAATGTCTAGCTCTTAGAATGTATAATTTAATTTGCTCGTGTTACTGTTGGCCACTGCCCTTGGATGCAATGGTCAATTGGTCTTGGTATGCCTGTGATGGGGAGGGGAATGACATATTGGTTCACCCCCTTTACTCTTATGCCATTAGCGTTGAAGCCATAAATGAGACCAAAAGCTGGTAGAACGAATTTGATGCGTTAAGTAAAAACTGATAGTCAGGTCAATAAAAGGCTGAAATTCGACTAATTCCTGCCGTGTATGACTGGCCCCATCCTTAAGCTTACTGTGAGCTCTGCAACATGCCGCCATTACTATGCACATGTCTGCTTGAGGGACGGTATAACTAACAGATATCCACCACCAATACATGTTCTACCAAGGCGTCTTGACTCCTGTGATCTTTGACATCGAAACTACATCTTCCATCTAGCACAGGCGTAAGCATTCTAAACCGTTTTCTATGACGAGGAGCACGTACGGAAGCTTTGATTTGTTTGTGAATGTAACATAAGTCTTGATGCATTGATTAAACACCACATCGAGGAGCGCCATCCAAGACTTACAGTCGACATAAGACATTGCATCATTATTCTGGTCCTCGACCAACATATTACTGAATTCTAATTCCGTGCCGTCCATGTTTTGGCGCGCAAGGAGCAGTTTGAAAGGATAGGTTGAAAGGCGCTGCTGATGCGCAATGAGATTGTTGAGCTGTTTTGAAACACGGGTATCTAGATCGGGGGGTGGTAGCTTGATAGAACATTGTCAGGGAAAGATAAGGAGTAACCCCGCACCCATACACGCACGATATCTGGAGACAAAGAGGAGAGTGTTTGAGCCCCAAATATATCCGTCAGTAGCCGAGAATCCACGTTTTGACCGATCCAAAATATGAGAAATTCTCCATTATCTATCCGTAGCTTAGTAATACGTCCGACAACGAGAATAGAATTACCTAGACAATAGATACCGTTTCCCTCCATCCACAGATGACTAGCTCTAGTGTACATGGGCATTTGAAGTCTTTTCGTGTCAGTATTGATGAAGCCATCACCGTGCGTGAGACGGTGTAAGGCTATCAACCTCGGATAACAGAGTAGCAGTGTCTCCCGAACTCCACATGACAGGAACTTGAGCGCGTAATGATTGCGGACGTCAGCTGCAACATCGCCACCCTTGATGCATTTAGATTTCAGAAGACCAAGGGTATAGAGTGGAAGACATTTGAATGCTTCAGGTAGAATTAACTGAGAGAACCCAGTGATACTCAACGCGAGCACGTGTATAATGAGGAGGGTACTACGAACCTGAGACGTTGGAGTTGACGCCGAGCACTGTTCTCGATATCCCAACAAGAGGAACACACAGTTTTGTGTTAAGCCAGCACGGATGTCGCTCAGATTCTTGGTTGCAAGGTCGGTAGCAGCCTGCCTCGCCCAAAGACAGATGCAAGTATCCAAATCCGCAAATCGAAATATGTTGCTGGCCATAGAGGACACTGGCAGGCCCAGATTGATTACTCTCAACTTGCGCCTGCCTTCTTTTGAGGTATACAACAGAGCAAACTGCATATATGCAGTTGTGCTTGGTAGTTTATGCGAGTGGGTCAGTAACAAACCCAGTGCTTTGTCGGCGTCCAGGCAGCCGAGACGAATTTCATCCGTTTCAGGAGACAGGCCTATTGAGAGGTTGTGATGTACTTTCAAGCCTATACAACGTTGTTAAAAGCAAGAAAGGTGTTTGAACGGGCTTGAACCGACCATCAGAACATCGCAGTCGCAGCTGACAATCGTATCCCGCCTCCCTCTTCACAAGTCTGGACAATTGGCCAGTCAAGACCAACAAGTCTCTGTGTTCTCTAAAATGAGGGTGGTAGAATACCTCTCCGCCAGTCAAGCGCGCCAAGACGCCTATTGTTCCGATGTCGCCAGACTGTGAGAAAGAGAGAAAGAGGTTCACCCCTACACCTTGTGAAACGCATTCTTCAGCCAAATCCGTCCATTTCGTATCCTGGGGTAGGAAGAGATGTCGCTCCCCAGAAGTGTTTCTGACGCTGGTTTCACTCCCTCTACTTGTCAACTTGCCAAACCCGATATCGGGGGCTTGGGCTGCGGAGACTATTAGTTGCCCACCCCTGCCTGACTTTCGCCCCATCAGCAAATCAAAGAGGACGCCAATACGAGATCTACCAATAAGGCGAGCCCGGCCACAACGGCAGATCCAAGCGAAGAATGCCTGGAAGAACTTCTACCACATATATCCGGTAAATTTCGCAGTAGTTTGCTTATCGACGCTCTGGAAAAAGGGGTGAATAACTTAGCCAACCAGTGAGATGAACCGTTATCTCACCGAGAACTCGAAGGGTCAACGAAAAGTGATCCTATGTGTGGCACACAAACATCATCAATGTCCGCCACTACAAGCATGCGTGCGGTATCTGAAGAGGTCTGACATGGCGAACAACTCGATCAAAGGAAGCTACGGATATGCAGCTGATCGACATACGTACTGAGAATTCGAAAAAGGAGAGGCTCTCGTCGAACGCCACGATGGCTATCCGACTGCCATCTGGCCAGTTGACAAGATTTTTGTTGTCTTCCGAAAGCTGTTCAACAGGGCCGTATAAAGCCTCCAAAATGGAGGAGCAGATAGAACGCGTGAAGCCAGACGCTAGAGAAGGTTTGCTAACGTCAATGATCCACACGAAATCCATGGGCTCAGGTCGTTTTTTCGAGCCTAGTTCAGGTGTTACTGGAGTTCCGGGGGTAGAGTAGAATGGTACAATAGGGGGTTGGGGTACTGGGGACCAATAGTCTTCTGGAAGAAGAAAATCGACGGTGCCAATGCGAAGCTCTGGCCGATTATCAAAGTCAAGACGTCTACCAGTCTCGTCCAAAGGAGAAAAATAATATTGTGGTACTAAGGGAACGAAATGCGTCAGGATCAATCAAGATGTCGATACATGAGGACGAACCATCGTTTTCATTGTTACACATGTTACAAGTCCATCGAGAGCCTCCAAAGCTGAATGCGCACCACGGGTTGATATACCCTCGACAGCGAGAACATCGAGGTGGGCCTGAGAGCTCGAAGTCGATCAATGGTACAGGATCTTCTGACTCCAGCTGAGCAAAAGGTTGGACAATGACGCCTAGGGGAATGCGACACGCTTTTGTGAGCTCCTGGGACTCAGGAATCGCGTAGGTGGATGCTCGGATGAATCGAGGAGATGAGTTTCCTGTGTGTGATGAGATGAGCAACTGAATGCATGATGCCTATGTACCTTGGTCGATGGCATGGAATTCAGAAGTCGAGAGGGGGACTGGCTGGTCAGTGGAACAAGTGAGATACGACTCTCGGAACCATTTTTCTTGGTCAAAGCTTTGGATCTCGACTGGAGATGGGATCTGACTGGGATCAATGGCTGGGCGAAGTCCTGCGCTTGCTATGACATGTATTCGACGAGCAATATGAGGATGCACCAACCTTCGAGGCGTCTGCCAGTACTGTGAGGTGGTTGAGGGATATGATCAGGGTAGGGATGCATGTCCTTTGGCAATTGCGGTAGCTGCTTTCCGCGACCAGCGAGGCGCGAGTCAACGCGTTCTCCAGACAAATTGGAATGCAACGCGACTATCAATCCAGGTTCATGTTTTCATTTAGGATCACTACTAATCCAAGACTGCGTATTTAATCAGATGTTCAGGAATGGCCGACAAGAGTCCTTTCTTTTCCAACCACGATTTAGAGAACAACCGACTCTGATAGCGATACGCCCCATCACATAATAGCGTGACAATCGTTTTCCCTATGGCAAAGATCAGGGAGGCTCCATAAAGATCACATTGTGTGTACCTGGTCCGAATCTTTCGGCCAATTCCACGGCAGCCACCACGTTCAACGCTGAACTTGCGCCAACATAGATGCCCTCTGCGTCTAGCAAATCATACACCATTGCGATTGATTTCTCGTCGGGAATGTTTAGAGATCCATGAACGTGCGCGATTTCTGTTGCCAGGTTATCGGTTATGCGACCCTGTCCGATACCTCCCCAAGGAAAGGAGTCAGCACTCATGATTGCATTTCGAGAAAAGTCAATAAGTACCTTCTGTAATTGAGCTTCCGCTTCGCTCTTTAAGTTGCCCTCCTGAGCTTATGTAGCTATGGAGGACACTTCCCGGAGGATCAGCGAGCCAGCTTTGAACCCTGCCATTACTCTTTTCTCGCAGAAATTTGGCGACGCCGGCAAGGGTGCCACCAGTTCCGGTGGCACAAGTGAATACATCAACAGTGCCCTGAGTTTGCTCCCATATCTCGGGACCTGTCGTGTCGTAGTGCACTTTTGCATTGGCTGTGTTGTCGAACTGATTTGTCCAAACAGCATTTTCAAGGCCTTTGGCATAGTCTCGAGCCTGATGATTGTAGTTGAGAGGATTGTCATACGCGACCGCAGGCACAGGGCGAACATCCGCCCCAAGCATTCGAAGGAGGTCTATCTTTTCTTGGCTCTAAGCATCTTTAGCACAGGTAGCAGATAGATAACGCCGTCAGGGCATACCTGAGTGTTTGGCATATAAATGACACATTTATATCCTCGGGAACGACAGACGTGAGCCAACCCAATGCCAGTATTGCCTGCCGTGCCTTCAACGACAATACCGCCCGGCTTCAAACTATGAAGATGAGTGATGTCACTGAATGCGGGTGCCCAATACATACCTACCTCGTTGCTCAGCATCCGTAATGACGCCCAGAGCTGCACGATCCTTCACGCTGCCACCTGGATTCATAAATTCTGCTTTCGCAAGGATGTTACATCCTGTTTTTCTAGACAAACTCGTTAGGTTGATCTGACATACAGTCTTAGAAAACGCCGGCATAGATGCTAAGTAAAACATACCAGAGGAGTATTTCCAACTGCTCCAGTGAAACCATCGACGGCCCTACTCGCGAAGCGACGCACCCCCAAGTGCTTGGACGCAGCAGTGAAGAAGATCATTTAAAAGCTTCCTCATTCGATTACATAAGCAGACGCGTACCCTACCTGTTCAGACCAACTCTCATTGAGGCACAGATCATGAAGATCACTATAAAGACTCTTCAGCAGAAGTCGTTTCAGGTATTGCATCTCCATTAGAACCTGGCGTCGTGTTGATCATCGTCTGTAGATTGACGCCGATGGAACCGATACGATTGCAGATCTCAAGCGCAAAATAACTGAATCCCAAGGCCACTCAATTGAAAGCCAAAAGATCATTTATTCAGGTAGAAATTCACGTTACAGTCGAAACATAATTCTTAGTCAGATCTTCAGGCAAGGTCTTGACGGACGAGAAGACTGTTGCATCTTGTGAAATCAAGGAGAAGGACTTCTTGGTCCTCATGGTCTCGAAGGTAAGGCGAAATCTCTAAACGAGGATGTGCACTCATTTCAGGTTGTATCAGCCCAAGGCGAAACCTGCTGCAGCATCGAGCGCGGCCCCGTCGACATCAGTGGCCGCCTCTGCTCCCGCTCCCGCTCCCTCTGTGCCTGAGCCAGCCAACGTTCCGCCCACGATTCCGGCCGTCACTCCTTCGGAGGTCCCTGCGCCTGGAAGTAGTCAAGCTCCCGAGGCTGCACCTCAACCTCAAAGGGCATTTTCGGATACAACTTCGTTCTTGTCAGGCGACGCGCTCCAGTCATCGATCAATAACATGGTCGATATGGGTTTCGCTCGATCAGATGTGATTCAAGCTTTGAGAGCAAGTTATAACAACCCCGATCGTGCCGTCGAATATCTGATGAATGTATGCACAACCTTATCTTCTAGCATTTGGTTCACTAACATCCTGGCTAGGGAATTCCGCCTGAGTTGTCTGCAGCAGCGGCCGAACCTGCCACCTCTGCACCTGCAGCTGCCCCAATACCTGCCCCCGAAACCGCTTCAAATCCTGCTCCAGAACCTCTTCCTCAAGCCGCCCCCGCGACCGGTCCTCAGAACTTGTTCCAGCTTGCGCAACAACAAGCCCAAGGCGGTGCTGCTGCTCAGCAGCCTGGCGCAGGTGCAGGTGCAGGTTCAATGGCGGGCTTCGAGGCCCTTCGAAATCATCCTCAATTCCCTCGTATCCGCGAGCTCGTGCAGAACGACCCTGCCCTTCTTCAGCCATTAATACAGCAATTAGCGCAAAGTAATCCTCAATTCGCTCAGATGATCAACCAGAATCCGGAAGCACTCTTCCATCTCCTGGGTGAAGGTTTGGGAGCGGAAGGTGCAGGAGAAGAAGGAGAAGCCCTCGGGGCTCTCGCGGGACAAGAAGGTATTCATACCATCAGTGTCACTCCAGAGGAAGCTGCTGCCATTCAACGGGTAAGTGCTCTTGTCGAGACCATCCGCTGCAGTCACTGAGAACGCGTCTTCAGCTCCAGGAACTCGGCTTTCCTAGACAGGCGGTCATCGAAGCTTATTTTGCGTGCGAGAAAAATGAAGAATTGGCAGCAAACTATTTGTTTGAAGGAGGGTTTGATGATGATGCTACCTAAGACCTCTTTTATGTATTCAGACTGTTCGACTGGCGCTTTGTATCCTTGATTACTACATGTAACCGCAGATGATATTGCACATGAGAAACCCTAAGCATTTGCAAATTCATTCAGGACAACAGGGCTCTGCGTTCAATGCAAGCACTTCCACTAAACCTTGTTGCTATCTCATAAGCTTTTCTCACAATGGGTGACATAAGGCACACAGGAGTGTCTGTGTCTGGTCGGGCATCTTGAGTCTGCTTCAGTGATCGCGCATGACAGTACAAAAGGCGGCAGAGAAAGAAACGTGTATCAAGGCTTTGCTTGCGAGACCAATACGTTGTTTTTCTGTAACCTGGCTGTAGCAAATAATTTGGAATGGGGGCTATCGAGTCCGTGGCAAAGAAAATGCAGAGCCAGGACGAGCTTGAAGCACGTTTCCGGGTTCTCTGATTAGTGCATGCATGTGTCCTGACTATCATTTGCATCCGGCGGCGAGGGGCACTTCAAGGCACTTGGGAAGGTCGTGATGCAGCGGCGCAATCTGATAAGATGTTTGTCATTTCTGCGAAGAAATGACGACGAGAAGAAATGCGAAGGATCCGGCGTCGATCGGAAAGTTCAGACTCCGACCCTGAAGTCGGCGATTACCGCGAGTCAGGATTTCAGGTCTGCACGGTCACTGACCCCACATCCACCCTCTCGCTGGCGTCGTGCTCGCGATGAGCTCGTCCATGTCCCGCAAGACTCTCTGCAAGGCAGTCACCCCTCTGCCTCGTCGTGCGCGAGCTTACCACAACTATCCATCTCCCCACACCTTCCCGACGCTCAGTGCTCTACCTGCCTACTATGAAGGTCCTCCTCAAGTCTCGAGACCCACTCCTCGATACGCACCGCAGCCATATTCGTCGTCGAACCAGGGCTCTGGAGGTGGTGGAAGCACGAATGCGTCCCCTCAACTAGCTCTCATGCAGCGAAATTCGTTTTCTCAAAACTCCTCTACTACTCAGTCTGGCCAGCAACCATTCCTACCCCTAATGCCGTTCTTGGCCCCACACCTCAACCCAACTCCCGTGCCGGAGACGGTCGAGGAATATGCTCTTCACTCGCCCAGAAAATTCACTCTCAGTGCCAGCGCTTTTGGGATACCGAAGACGCGGCGACGAAGTGATACAACGGGCGCACAGTTTCTGCAAGGATCTAGCAAGGACGGACAGGCACGTGTCGATGGCCTCGATCTTGCCGTCCAGGTCGGTGAAGACGCCTACTTCATACGAGAAAATGCAATGGGCGTTGCAGATGGCGTTGGAGGTTGGGCCCGCTCTCGAAAGCACTCTTCAGACCCATATACACCCAGTGCTCGTATATCCAGGGGTCTCATGCATTTCTGTTCCTCCGCTTTCTCCTCTTCCTCCTATCCACAATATCTATCTCCTCCACCTCCACATCCTCCTGATTTCGCGCTTCCGACTGCCGAATCCGTTCCTTTATGGGACTCCTCCAATCACAGACGTCCTGTGACTCATCAGGATGACCCGATACAAGTCCTTCATACAGCGTATCTACAAACCATGTCGCACATTGGCAGCCCTTGCGCTACCAATTACCCACCCAACCCGTATCCAACACCGCCTCCTTCCCCTGACCTTGGCCTGGACTCATCCAATGGCTCTTCAACTGCAACTATTCTAGTCCTCTCGGCTTCCACCGCTCAAACGCCGTCTGAGGCGGACCCAGAATCAACCATCTCCGAGGAGGATGGACTTCGGGTTCAAGTTGCTCATCTTGGTGATTGTGCTTTGTACCAGTTTCGGCCCGGCGTAGGGCTCGTTTTCCGGTCGGAGGAAATGGTGCACTCGGTAAGCATTGAGCTTTTTGTGATAGCCGCGACTTGTCTGACTGAATATCCCAGTTTAATCACCCCGTTCAGCTTGGTCCACATTCCAAAACCACACCACTGAACGATGCGCGTCCCTACTCCATTCCGGTCAGACGCCATGATGTTCTCGTGTTGGCTTCCGACGGAGTTTCGGACAATCTTTGGGATTGGGAAGTCGGTGAAGTGATTGGGAGACTTGTTCGTCTCCCCACACTACCTCCGACAGCCAGTGCCCCAGGCCTTGCTCATGGCCTGCCCCTAGAAACTTCTCAAGTAGGAGAGGAGACGAAATGGCATGCATTGCCTCGCCTCCTAAGTGAAGCCATTGCTCGTAGAGCGTACGAACGCAGCAAAAGCGCCACCGATTCGGATCCAGACACGCCTTTCTCTATGCGTGCCAGAATTGCTGGTGTCACTTTCTCTGGTGGAAAAGGAAAATGCGACGATATAAGCGTCGTAGTTGGTGTTGTTTCCGGTGTATAACTCTTATCTTCAATCTATCTCTCATCCGGGTTATCATGCTTTCATCGTTTCTGCTGCTTATGTATTTCATCATTGCACTGCCAGTCATCTCCAACAGCAACGTCAAACCTATCATGTCTAATACTGATTGTACCATCACTTTAACTTGGAAAACATTTCTTTACTGGTCTCCAAAGTCTTGATCTCTGCTTGGACAGTTTCAAGCTGGAGATAAACGATTAATACCGAAAAAGGGAGATGTGGACTTTGTTCTAACCTTCTCAGTGTTGACGGCCCGCACGTTCTCCGGGACAGCGTTCTCATAATCTGGTTGATTGATAGTTTTAAGAAGTTTCTCTTCGTTCATCTTGGCAAGATCGAGCTTCTTGTCACATTTCGCAATCTCTTGGTCGAGATCTACCAGACCCTGCAGTAGGAAAGGTCAGCATTGACCTAGGTTCATCATAAGGCATTGATACCTTGACGAGCAAGTGAACTGTGACAGTTGGGGTCAACAAGCTTGACCCACATCCAGCAGGAATCTTCGCCACGTCGCGAACAACATCGACAGACTTGCAACCCTTGATGAGTGCAGAGATGGTCGGTAGTTGACTTGTAAAGAGTGTAGCCTCCTCGTCATTTTGGACGTGTAAAAAGACTGTTTTGTGGGTGAGCATGGGGAAATATATCGGAAAAACAGGTGTGATCACTTTGTAAATCCGATTGCAGGTTATACGAAGCAGCCAGACTTCGGCTAGCATGGATCGCCTTTAGAATCAATTCGAATTGTTTATCTTCCTCGATGAATGTCTTTTTCTTGCTCTGACCCATGATCATCAGAAATGACGCGACTAAATTCAAGCAAAGGCAGCAAACTCACAAACGTTGGGAAAGGGGCAATCATAATGGAAGACGGGTCGGTGTTAGGACGACGGGGTAGTCTCTGCCAGAGCTCCTCCGTCACGAAGGGCATGAATGGATGCAATAGACGCAACCCGAAGTCCAGACACAGGTACAGCGTGTTTTGAGCTGATCGTCTTGTTTTCTCGGAAGCCGAGGGATCCGTCATAGGCTTTGTTGCTTCCTGCGACTTTGTCAGCATCTGGCCAACACAACTTGAAGAACACATACAATGTACACATCGCAGAGCTCGTACAACCAGAAATTGTAGGCTACATTAGTCGCCATCATGAAATTTCGCTCCGCTAAATATTTGTTCATATCTTCAGCGGCGATGTTCAATTTGTTCAATATCCATTGCTCGACAAGAGATTCCGCGCCGGTGGGCTAGACACACAGATGAAACACAGAGGACTGCAAAGTACAAGACGCATACCTCAGGATCAGAAAGAGGTACGAAAGACTCGTCGAGCTTCAGCATGGCGAATTTCGTCGCGTTCCAGATCTTGTTGCAGAACTTGCGGTAGCCTTCTACTCGCAGAATCTCGAGATTGATGTCGCGACCTGCATGCTGTTAAAGCTGGTAGGTTCGAGAGTCCACATTTACTCACCGCCTCCCGAATATGCACAGAGGGCGAACCTCAGAGCGTCAGTCCCACATTGGGGAATGCCCTTAGGGAAATCCTTCTTCTGTCCGGCCTTGGCCTTGGCAACCTCCTTATCATCGAGGTTACCCTCGAGCAGCTTCTCATGCAGCTTCTCAAGTTCCAAGCCTTGGATAACATCGACAGGATCGATGACATTACCCAATGATTTAGACATTTTACGACCATGGGCATCGCGAATCATTGCATGGCATAGGACTTCACGGAAGGGCATTTTCCCAGTCAGTTTATTACCAAAGAAAACCATTCGAGCGACCCAGAAGAACAGAATGTCCCAGCCTGTTTCTAGGATGGCATTTGGATAGAACAGGTCCATATCGGACGTCTAAAGCCAGCTCTCTGATCAATACACGACGACAACTCACAAAGCAAAAGAGAAAATACCTTCTCAGGCCACCCCAGTATCGAAAATGGCCATAGTCCTGAGGAGAACCAAGTGTCCAGAACATCTCCGTCTTGCTCGAGGGAGTATTTTCGCCCTGCAGCCAAGACATCCGCTCGAGCTGTGGCCTCTTCCTGCGTTCTTCCTACGACCCAATATTTTCCATCCGCCGACTGGGAAGAATTGTCAGGTGGCATATTTCAATCAAAGAAATCCGCACATCGAAGCTTTGTCCTTCTATTCTGACGTAGTAGGCGGGGATACGATGACCCCACCATAACTGTCGAGAGATACACCAATCTTGGATACCCTCTAACCAACGATACCAATCTCCCTCAGATTGCTTAGGCGTTATGAGGAGCTCGCCCTCGCGAGTTCTCTGCAGACAATTGAGTTCGAAGTTCAGACTCCCTCACAAGTCCACATCACCTTCAGGGCTTCCTCTGCTAACGGTTTGCAGTCGACCCACCATTGAGGCTTTAACACGGGCTCAATGATATCTCCGGATTTTCTGCAGATAGTGAGCACCACATAGAAGAAGCGACAATCAGAACCTTACGCGCAAAGCGGAATCGTCATAGCGTTATCTTTAGTCTCTACATAGAGTCCTTTTTCTTTCAGTTGTTTGATGATTTCTGTCCTGACATGGAAACGTTTCATGCCCTGCAAAATGAAAAGTGAACAAGAGGACGCAACGGGATGAGTGATCTATACCTTGAAAGGTCCAGCGTTGGCGTTGTACGTGCCATCGTCTTCCAAGAGATTGAGAAATTCCAACTTGTGACGCACGCCAACTTCGAAGTCGTTAGGATCATGCGCCGGCGTAATCTTTACAGCACCAGTCCCGAACGCCATGTCGACAACTATCGAATCGGTAACAATAGGGATACGTCGTTCTGGGATGAACGGATGCACTACAAACTTCCCGTGGAGATGCTAGATCTCTGTTGAATGCAAGTAGTTCCGAGATGGGAAAGATTGTACCTTGTATCTAGGATCATCCGGATGCACAGCAACGGCAGTGTCCCCAAGCATCGTCTCAGGACGAGTCGTTGCAACGATAATCTTCTCGTCTACAGATACCAGGGATTTAACGTTCCTAACTGGTATAAAAAGAGACTTTTGACTCACCACTCCCCTGTATGGGATATGCGAAGCTAGTGATCACTCCAAATTCGAATCGTTCTTTGGCATCATAACCCGGCACGTTCAGTAAAGTTCGGCCATTTAGTTGTTTCTGTTCGACCTGGAAAAGTTTAATATGAGAATATGGAGAGGACATCGAGTATATCTCACCTCCAGATTTGACAAGGTCGTATTTAACCGCACACACCAGTTAACCAGTCTATTTGCTCTGTAAATCGATCCGTCTTCATGCATCCGACAAAACGTTTCGGTAACAGCTTTGGAGAGTTGCTTGCTTCGCTATAAGTAAGGACTTCCTTGTAATTCAACATTGCACTCACGTCACTCAAAGTAAATGCAACCCTATCCCAATCCAAGGATCCGCCCAATCGACGCAGTTGCGATGTTATCCGAGCCTCATAACTGCTCAATGAGCATTGCAATCCGGGAAAAAGAAACACAACATACTCATTCTTCCATTCCCAAACAAGATCGAGAAATTTTTCACGACCGAGATCGTGTCTAGTCTTCCCACTTGACTTGTACAGTCGTTTCTCTACAACGGATTGTGTCGAGATACCTGCATGATCAAAGCCGGGAACGTAGAGCACCGTTTTCCCGAGCATTCGATTCCTGGAGAACGCGTTCTATTATTTCTTGAAGAGAGGGGAGGTCGTGTGGTACTCGCCATCGGATCAACGTGTCTTGAATGGCAATAGTCAAGCCGTGGCCAATATGCAGACTCCCTGTGACATTCGGGGGAGGAATAGAAATGACAAATGTTCCCTCGTCCTTTGGACTTCCGTCAGCCTTCAAGGCTGGCTTGAAGAACCCCTGCTCTTGCCACCAGTCATACCACGCAGACTCCACGTGGATGGGATTATATCCCGCGGCCATGGGTAACGACAAATCTATGTATGGTGTCAGAGATATCTAATTGGCACAACGACACTACATACCTTTCTTATGACCCTTTGGAGTCTCCACGAAGGTTATTTCTTCATCTTCTTTCTTCTCTTTCTTTTTCTCCTTCTTCTCGCCGGATCCAGTGGTAACAGTTTCTTTTGCTTGCTTGGCTGCTTTTTTAGCCGCAGCCTCGAGATGCTTAGCAGCCTTCTTCGCTAGGGCCGAAAGTGTAAGTTATAGCATGGTATTCTTGCTAGGAAACACACCAGCGGATTTCGTTGTTGGAGGCGCGGCCGAGGCGGGATCTGACGACGACATGACTCTGTGAGTGAGGCGTGTTTTGGAAGCGATTGGTAGTCTGATAGTCAAGTGTTTATAGGTCGCCCTTAGCATCCATGAGTCACGATCGATAATTTTTGAAAATCAAAGCCTAATCGGGCAATCTCGACTCAGGCGCTCGTGTTACATAATGTGTTTCGACTTTCGAACGCCATGTCGGTCTATTTGACTTATGTTTGACTCGTCAACTAGCAGAAGCGCCTCGATCCACTTAGTGGCTGTCCCGTTCTTTACTCTCTCCGAACATGACTCGTTGTGTTTCGACGCTGTAATCAAAACGTTTGATGGCCTTTAACTAACTTCTGGAGCAAACGATCACTGGGACGGGTTCCAACCTCGATTTGATCGCATGTCCGGCAGAACTTCACTTTCCTCCTAATACTGAAGCTCTCTTGAACTGAACCGACTACATCCTGGCATTGTATTAGCTGCACCTCCGCGACATGTTACAGCGACTGGGAGTGCTACTGAATGGAGAACACAACGATGGGAAAATGTCGGTACTCCCCTCGAGGTTTTTAGGTCGAATCCAGTGCTGTCAGTATGTGGAAAACCTTTGGAACCTTTCGAGTCTGCCAGTGACACTTGTGCTACCTTCTCTAAGGGTATCCGAAGTCGAAACTGGGATCTCATGTTCGTTTTTCTGGGCCTTTCTGTCTTGCCAGGGCATCGATGTCCGTGTTTTTCAAGAAACCCCTTGACAGCTGTCTCTCCGGGCTAGTGAATAATTGGATTGAAGAAAAGTGTCCTCAATCCCTCGAAGGACAATCAGAGCGCTGCCATGCAGCGCCACTTTTTCCGAGATGATATCGGATGGAGGTTTTCAAGACTCCTTCAAATTTCATTGACAAGGATAAGGCCTCTGACAAAAGGCTTAGGACTCTTACATAACAACTTACATAGCGAGTATACCACTGTCAAAGAGACTCCGTTTCCGCGGTGCTTGCGAAAATGTTGTCCCGCTCTCCCAAGCTTCCGTTCGTAGGAGGTCCTAGGAACCGGTCCTCACCATTTGGACACGCTACGGTTGCACGACAGTTGTCACCAGTAACAGGCCCAGTCTCAGCACCCTATCATAGAACGCACCATCAATGTCCTCGGGCCGCGAAACGTCGTTCACTCAGCGGCTCTTTTTGCTCCAGTCTCGTGATCCACCTCAAAGCCTTATATGCATACATATGCTCATTCTCAGCTCATCGGCATGTGCGGGCGGTACGTGCGGGATAACGCTCTTAGTTTGAATCCGTCTAGAGACAGTAAACAGGCTCATTCACCTGCCTGTCGGACTGCGTTTCCCTGCTAATTTCGATCTCTTGTCTACGATTCAGACATAGTGTGCACTATTGCATTCTCTTGGTATATACTGGTACGTCACTTGCTCACGCCAATACTCATTATGTAGTATTTACATATATGCCATCTCAAAGTCTAGGCTTCTCCGCTTTCCAACACGACGCGTACCTAAGATACTGTCATCAGCAAGCGTAGCTGTGATGAAATATGTCGCTTACATGTTAACGCGATCAATAGCCTTGTTCGCTGATGTGCGCATATTAATCAAGGACACAGAAAACCCGGCCTCGATGAAGCTAGAGAGCGTTAGTAAGCACGGATAGGAATATAACGAATGGAAACTTACTTCTTATTATACCAAGGATGCTTCGCAGCCGAACGCCAAAGAACAATCCCACCTGGCTCCAGAACACGGAATAATTCGCTGATCTCGACGTCCACCTCAGGGGTACCGGGGCCAAACCAATCCAAATGGTCCATTATGATAGCCCGAGTGAGAGAACTTGACTGAAGGCCGTGAAGGACACTAAATCATTGGAACGATGTAAGATTAGGCAGCAACGAAAGACAGGCTGCCACGCACTCTACAATGGGCTCGGTGTGCAAGCGGAAAGCCCGAGCAGCTTCGCCGTCGTTTTCTCTCAGCTTCAGATATCCTTGATGGGTGAGGTAATCGGGACACGAGTTTCGTTCATAATGCCCGAGTAGCGCCTACAGGCATTGAGTACGGCACGTATACGGATGCAAAATTGATACGTACTAGCAGATAGAAATAGGCGCCCTTAGACAACAATGAATGGGAAGGGATGGGATCCAGGGTCTCTCGGATGAAATCGTATGCAGTTCCTTCCTGCAAGAATATTTGCCTTTGATTCAATGGAACGCCGAGCGCATTCCAACAGAAAATAGGATTCTTGAGCAAAGCGACGACAACAGGGTTCATAATCACGGGACGCAGTTTCTGATCCCATATCCTCTGCTGTTCATCGATTGAAGCCGCCCGGCACAGCGCAGCCACGTCGTCAGATACCCCTGCGATCCAGAAGGCCCATTTTGCCATGCGGAGCGCCCAACCAGAGTACCCGCGAAGGTAAAAGGACGAAGAGAACGCCTTCTCATTTATCCGCCAGAACTGATACGCACTCGAGGAGAGAAGAGGGGCAATTTTCTTGTCCAGAAGTGCGCGAAAGTCTGGGTGTCGCCCTTCGCCGAACAAAGCAAAGAAGTCGTCAAATTCTAGGGTTTGAATCGCAGCTAACTTGAGCTCCAGTAAATGCCCTTGACTATGGCCAGTTAGCATCGATAAAGAGCAACAGAGAACACCAGGTACCATGGATTCATATCAACACAGTGGATCTATACAAAATCAGATTGGAAGTTTCGATGTTTGAACGAGAGACTCACCCTCTTAGGTTGAGCCCCGATGGCGTAATGAAGGGCATTGTCACCCGCGGAAGTGATTACGAACAACGAATCGTCGGCCGATATATTTAAACGCATCATATCTTCTACAGGATCTTCCTGAAGAAATTTTCAGACAACGTTCACAGTCTCGAACATCAAACTCACCCAAGTAAAGGAATATATGAAGGTTCGGAATTGCTTATGCGCCGGAGACTCATAATACGGCATTCTCCAGAACTGAAAAATAGGTCTCGATGAGGCGATCGTGGCGAGAAGGTCTCACTCACATGCTGGACCTGATAGTGAAATGAACTAAGCGGTGGGCTGATCTCAATAGCCGTCTCGAGCCCGGGCGCGGATGGCTGGGATGTTTCGGTCGCATCGCTCTTGATAACTGTGCCAATGGGCAGATCCTCCTGGAAGGTGTGCGAGAGTCTGGAAACGTCTTGCGCGCGAGAGCGGCCCAGCCATATATAATAAGGTCTATGAAAATGATGAGCTGATGTGCTTGATAAATCTGGTACGATACCCACATTCTGACAATGAAAGGAACAATAAATCGGTTGCGTCCGTTGTAGCTTTTAATCTGAGCGAACTGGTTAGGAACATGGGATTGGCAGCAAAAAAAGGGCCCGCACAGTTCCAAACTTATATTCCAAATAATCACGACGGTGTGGTGAGAGAGAAACGTGGTCAAAATCGAACCAGATCTGCCAGAACCACCTGCTGAGCCAGCCACATTCTTTACTGGAGCCTCCAATTGCCTTCTCGTGAAGGGAAAGCTGACGGCCAGAAGTGTAAAAATCCACGACACCCAACAGACCCACATCGGGATGGAGTAAATAATCTATCCGGTCTAGGAGCGTATAAAAGCCGGGTATCTTAATAAAAATCACCAACAATGAGCGAAAGGAATCTCTATCCTCGAGGATAAACTCACCATAGACAGGGAATAGCTTAATGTAACAAAACCTAAACATCCTCTAACCGGATGTGACCCGGACCAGATGGGAAGAGTGAAATTTGTAGCATCCTGACATAACACAGTTACGTTCTTCCAACCGCGTTTGGCGACACGCTGTCGAGCAACTTGAAGAAGTGGCTCGCAGAGATCCACAAGGTAGACGTGATCGAAAGAGGATATAGGATAGTATTTATCCATCAGCTCAAGGTTGTGTCCTAAAGCATATGATCAATTGAGTAATTGCTGTAGTTTCAGCTCATCTACCAGTTCCACCACCAATGTCAACCCAGATCAGTTTGCCTGCATCCTTGTTTTTGCGTATATGGCGCAAATGAGATGCAGAGAGTGCCAACATGGTGTTCCTTCCTCTGAGAAGACCACTGCGGGTGGCATCATAAACATCGGCCTGCCCTTCATAGAACTAGCCGCAGTATGAGAGATAATTCAGCAGAGAAAGGTTGGAAGAAAACGCTTGCCTTTTCAAGGCGTTCCCGCTGGCCATTTTGGCCGATTGGACGCAAAAAACAATGCCAGATGAACTTGATCTGAGGCTGGAACTCTACAAGTGCTAGACGGCAGAGGATGAAGGCGATAGTCGCAGACACGATCCAAAAGGTGAGGGCGGCCGAGCCGGTCAGCCTAGATGTGATGATAGCGCTGATTGTTGGCCTGGAAAATGGCGATGAGCTGGCAGAAAGGAAGAGAAGATAGAAGGCTGCAAACCTAAAGTACAAGCTTAGACCAGCAAGGGAGAGCAGGAGCAGCTTGAGACGATGGTCTGAGATGGCCATGGCGAGTGCGGACAAAGATGGACGCCATGGACGACAAGATTATATAGCAAAACGAATGGGGACGAGTACGTGCGTGGGTAGCAGGTACTGAACGAACGTGCAGCAAGGCTCACTCGCGGGCGTCTCTTTCCCGATTAGCCTTTTGAGTCAAGCACGCTCTCTCCGCTATCGCCATGTCTTCCGACCGTCTCCTGCGCCGCTTTCTCGTCGACAGCCTCCCTCACCGACACCGTCCGCTCTGTCGCTGCCTCCCGACGTCCCGCACCTTCCACCTCTCGCTCTCCCTCCGGAACGAGTCCAAAAAGCGTCCAGAACCCCTGGACAACTACCCCAGGTTCTTCCGTCGTCTCGCGCTCTCTCTTCCCCATCTCCACCGGCCAACTCGCGATGACTTTCTGAACATCACAACAGGCTTTTGGGCTCGCGCCCGCATCAGGTTCAAATGGTTTACCATCCGGTCTTTCCGTAAATTCAGTGCTGACGACATGTCTGCCTTTGTCACTTGGTTCCTCATGAGCCAAACCGTCTGGATCTTTGTTGGGACGTACGTCAGTTCTACTATATCTTGATCATTCGTTCATAGCATATATTTATTCTCCATCAAAGAACAACATTTTTCTCGGTCATGTTTGCTACCTTGAATAGCCTACGTCTACAAGGTTGATTTTCCCCTCAATAAACCCGGCTTAGAGTCTTGAATGGTTCCATCCAGAATATGTCGCTCGCTCTCTCAGCGATTATCTAACCTCTGAGACTGGAATCACGATTATTTTCGAGTCTGCCATCGTTCCCAAGTGGAAAGAATCGCGAATCTCATTCAAAAACGTTTACGTTTCACGGGGCCATATTTCACCAGACACTGTCGATATTTCACAGTCCAGCCACTCAAGGGCTCCAGATACTACTTCCACTATCCCGGAAACGAAATACTCCAGCTTCCATCTGGACGTGGATTCAATTGATGTCACCCTTTCCCTCTGGCGCTGGTTGGACGGCAGAGGGCTTGTGCAAGATGCTGTAGTTAAGGGGATCAGGGGCGTCTGGGGTGATTAATTTCCGTATGCTCCTCTTTTCCCATCCTTCTCACTCTCTTAGATCGACGATTTGTTCAGTGGGATTCTTCCCTCGATCCTGCTTCCTTCCGACATATCAGTCAACCCGGAGACTTTGCCTTGGAATCTTTGAGGATAGAAGACCTGCTAATAACCATCTTCCAACCGGGCCAATTCCGTCCATACACGATGTCTGTGTTCCGAGCAGATGTCCCTGCACTGCGCAAACAGTGGCTCTGCTATGATCTTCTGTCAGCTCACAGTGTTGTTGGTCAGTTCGACAATTGCTTGTTCAGTCTGCACCACCCACAGAGTTTTGGAAAAACGGCAGAAAAAGATTTCCAAAAATCAGACCTGAAGAAGGTACACATTGTTCCCTCCTTCCTACAATAAACACTTCTTGCTCACCGCGATTAAATAGTCGCGTTTTCGAATAGATGGCATAAACATCGATCACGTCAAGGCCATGACGACAACCGACAGTCCCATTTCATGGATTAGATCGGGCAAAGTTGATGCAGTGTTGGACATTAAATTCCCTAGGACCCCGTCCGAAGACGTCGATTTCAACGCGCTCTTGAACGAACTCGCGTCGAACATCAGCAACGCAGCAGCGGGCCAGCCTCTTTCGGATCCTGATCTATTACCAGGGCAGCGTGCTCTGGCGAAGCCACCTTTGCGTGCGCCTCCCGATAATCGTCAACCCTTAGACAACGACGCCTCCGTACACGATATAATGTCAGTCGACGTTGATCTTCGTTTCAGAGACATCAAAGCGGCTGTTCCGTTATTTCCCAATCAATTATCATATGTAAACAGCGCCATGATTCGTCCAATTGTTGCTTTCTTAAAGTACGCGTGCCTTTAATCGCCATACGCCCAAGGTTTTGACAAATTTCCAGCGCTAATCGGACTCTTGTGCCTATTCACTGTCAAGTAATCAGACATCTCAGTGACTTCGACGGGTCCTGGACTGTGAGTTTGCCATTTATGACGCTTCATTACATCGAATCAACGGTGAATCAACTCTAGCTTTGGGAAAGTACGTTATTGAATTCCACGCCTTGCCAACCGTAAGGTTAATATAATCCTTCTTGATAGCTGGCCTGTTGGACGAAATAACATTGAAGGTACATTCTCCATGCTCTACACGTGCTTTGTTTACATGTCTTCCGATAGACTTATGAGGCTTTGGCTCTTCATGTAACTCAAAGCAACCTCGAGCGTCGACTGCAAACAGTCAGCTTATGGAGTCTCCAAATTACGGCGGGCGCTATATTGTCAACAGTAAGGAACATCCTGGATCCAGCGGGGGTACATATACGAAATATGTATACCGATGGCCTGTAATACCGATCTAAGTCTTCTCACTTAACGCTTGTTCAAACTCTTTCCCTCCTGCATTGATCAAAGCTTGAAGAGAGTCGGAGAGTTTATAACCTTGTTGCTTTGCTTCTGACACGGCCAGCCTCCATCTTGCGTCGTTTTTCACAACACATTTGCCGATGATTTCTTCGTAGACGCCAACCCCAGGCCGAAACCCCTTTCTTTTCATCTCCTCTAGAAGAAAGAAAACTTCTTCATAGTTGTCACGGTGTAGTGATAGTGAGATGAGTAATCGGTAGGTTTTTGAGGTGAATGCCATAGCCGCTGCTTGCATTTCTTGAACAAGCTCGCGCCCCAGTTCGTGATGACCTGCACGGACGACGCCGGACAGTAATGCGTGGTATGTTTCGATATTCGGGGTTATGTCCAGAGTATCTGCGGCCTGGAAAATGCCCAGTGCTCGCGGAAGATCATTGATGCGAACCGACGCCTCGATTAGCAAGTTGAACGAAGTCACGGAGACCCCATGTCCATCCCGGTGCAATTGTTCAAAGATATCCCATGCATCGTCTACGCTGTTGGACCCAGCCGCGACAAAATCCAGAAGAGGCCTAGAAATTTCCGAAGAGCTTTCTAATAGCCCCTTGGACGCTATGAGCTCCAGAGCGGTGAAGGCTTCCACAAGCTGTCCATCTTTGCAACATGCTTCCAGAAGCGGCGAGAAATGGTGCTCATCTAGGGCAATGCCCAACGCTTCCATGGAGTCCAATACTTCGAAGGCAAATGTCGGCTGCGCATGACGAGATGCCGTGTTCAAAACCTTGAGGTACAAGCCTTCATGGAGGACGACACCTCGATCCTTGGTCAGCTTTTGCCAACACGAAAGGGTGCCCTCTAACTGAAACCAATCGGCGGTCTGAGGACTCGTTGTAAGGGTTCAACTCACAAACAAAGAATCGGCACAGGCTTCCAGGCAATTCAGCCAAGATTCTGTTTGAAGCCTCCGACTGCCCGCATCTTCGAAAGCCAGGGCGACTTCCCAAGCTAATCTCGGTAGCTCATTGTTCACCATGACTTTGATGACGTGATGGACGGTTGAGGCGCTTGGCTCTATTTTCATCGTCTCCATGATTGATAAAAGCTGCAGACACATTTCCACTTGCCCTTGAAAAGCATTGCGCTTGATGATGTGGTGGAAAATTCGATCGTCCGTTCCCGTATTTGTCTTTCGCATCATGTCAACGACTTCGTACAGAACACGAGTA
The DNA here is from genome assembly GCA_001630475.1 of Sistotremastrum niveocremeum HHB9708. Taxonomy (NCBI): domain Eukaryota; kingdom Fungi; phylum Basidiomycota; class Agaricomycetes; order Sistotremastrales; family Sistotremastraceae; genus Sertulicium; species Sertulicium niveocremeum. The sequence goes on along the minus strand of KV419405.1, from coordinate 15,103 downwards.
TCACTGAAGCGCTCGGCCTGTGATTTTGAGAATGTTAATGTTCGCAAGCGTTCAAACTAGGCTGATTGTCACGTACATGAAGTAGGGAATCGAACGTCTGAGTGTCGGGTTCTTCTCCCATCATTTGCATGTCCTGAAGGAAAGCTCGAGCCTCGGTAGGGAGGCCCACGACGGCACACACATGGATCAAGTCATTGTGGAGGGATCTAGGAGGTGAGCTCTGCCCTTGTTTCATTGTCAGGCTTGTCCGTAATGCCTGGACAATTTTTCCCTGATCAACCCATTGACCTAACCGGTTTGTGCCATCTTGGTGAGGTCGAAGGCTGGAGGTTTTAGTAAAGTTCCATGGACCTCTTTCCTGAGGTGCAGCGATAAATGCTGGAGAATGTACGGTGCGTCTCTGAATTGATCCCCAGCCGTTGGGTAATTTTGGAGAGCCAGTAAGACGGCGCATGCAAGAGTGACAAACTCAGCGTTGACTACTTCCTGAGAGTTGAGCGTTGAGCGCCGAAAACATACGACTCTGATGGCGTGCATATAATTCGTGTTTTGTACCAGCGAAGATACAAGATACATTATGATATATTGCTAGTCATATGCGATGGACTTTCCGGTTGACACTGCATGTTCCAACTTTGGCCGCTACAGCAATCCGTTCGCGGAGCAGCGACGTACTGCCTAGTATGACTCAGGCTTCTATGTTGTCTTCCAACACTTTCATGCCATGGCCGAAAGCACCAACGATGTAGGAGACACTTACATTGACAAGATTGCTGTGTTCTTTCGTGATCATGAATCACAGTTAGCGCAGAGCAGCAGTATAAGACGAGTTGGGAGATCGAAAGCAGCTTCCACACGTTCATGGCTTTCGTTCACCGGGATTCCATGGGCTCTGAGTTCTGTGCCATCGCAACGCCGCCCAACGTTGTTCTCAATCGACTCGGAACGCCTGCTCTACCTCCTCCTTCGGTTCGAAGGGCTTGGCTTTGACGTAGGATCGTTGGACAGCAGCCGTCGAGTGTCCTCACACCGGTCGTGGTCGTATGCACCCTTTGTCGATCATGCGGATTCGACGTCTATCCAGTCATTTCGTTCGTCTCTGAGCGTCTTCACCAAGTTATCCATTCCTACATCATTGTCATCACTGTCTTTCTCGACGGCTCGTCAGCCCACAGATGTCTCACTGAGATATCTCTTCTCATCATTCACGAAACTCCCCTGTCTATCGCTTCATAGTCCGTCATCCAGCTTTCCGCCTGTCGCTGATCAAGTTCGCGAACCATTTTGCTTGCCTATCAAGGCATTCCGATCCCTTCAAACTCTCGAAATACTGGATCTAGATCCTAGGTTAGTAAGTGGTTGGGATCGGCTCTCTCAGAGCCTGAGGTCTTTGACGATTCGGAGAAGTGGCATCGAGGACGTAGCACACGTCCTAATCGATGCCGTCGTCTCTGATCATTCGCCTCAGGGGGTTCTTGATGAAGAAGTCGAAGGGATCGGCTTGGATAGGACAAGCACAGAAGGCAAACACCTGCCTCCACACAGTTGGGCATTCCTTCTTTCCATGTCCTTAGCAGAAAATGGTCTCACATTTATCCCGACCCTCCCCTTTCTCCCTGCTCTAACACATTTGGACCTTTCATCAAACTTACTCGTGTCCATTCCATCCATGGCGGCGTCACTTCCATCGCTGCAAGTATTGAACCTGAGCGATAACATGATTGACTCTACCTTGGGTGCAAAGTTGTCCGTTGCAGCCATTAAAACTCTCAATCTTTCTCAAAACCGGCTCACTTCGCTGGTGGGCATTGATGGTTTATATGCATTGCAAAGGTTGGACATACGGAACAATCAAGTTGAAGAATCTTCAGAGATTGGTCGCTTGACATCTCTTCCTAATCTTGAAGAGATCCTCCTTGATGGCAATTATCTTGAACCAGATTGGCGAATCAGATGCTTTTCTGCTTTTGCACAATCTGGTAAGAAAATTCACTTGGATAATTCCTCACCTACATTCCTAGAGCAAAGACAGCTTGACACACTCTTCCCCCTCCAGCAGCAAGTGGAGGTTGATATTCCAGCTGCCAGTGTGTCTACCTCATCCCCACAACCAATAACAACAAGTCAGCACAGAAATGGCCAATCAGCACCTTTTCTATCTCCAGATAAGGACAGGGTGATCAATTCTCATGTCCAAAGTAAAAAGGGTGTAAAGAGATTGGTGAAGGTCAGGCATAATGAAAGTTGAAGTCATGTGGCCATTCAATACAAAGAGGTAATCAATAATAGCTGGCTCCCTCCAATTGTTTGCTAATTGGGTACAACTTGAAGGAGATGCAAAACAACAACCCTTTGCCTCCCAAGCCTTGAACTTTATGACTTTGTTCAAATACTTTTGAGTAGTGTTGTAACAATCAGATGTAGTAACATATCATATTAGATATGATATGATATCCTGATCTTGGAGGTGATCATGATATGATAATATAACTCTTCCTAGATTTTGTAATATTGCGAAATATCAATTAAAACTGATAAAAACTGATGTGATTTTAGAGGCATTTGGGGTCAATTTGAGGTGCAATTTGGGCTCAATATCTCAGTATATCATGATGATATATAGGCAAGTTCCCACCCTCTGGGGACCACCAAGTTGTCACCCATGTCTAAGTCACCCTCCATCACAGGTCACACAGGTGCTGAACCTTCCCATGAGGTCATCACTCAGTGTCTCAGTCACAAAATATCACTGGCAACTGTATCTTGGGGCTGATATAGTACAACAGAGACTAGTGTTTGAAAGTCAGGTTAAGTTAGGTTATAGGCACCTTGGAGGCCCTAACCGTAACCAAACTGCGGTTATGGTTAATGGGTTTTGCTGCAACCTATAACCGCCAACGGTCACGGTTAAGCCAAAATTGGGTGACCATGACCTGACTTTGACCGGTTAATGCGGTTATGACCTCAAAAAAGTCATAAATCTCCACTTTTTACTACTTAAACTAGGTTATTGGACCTCATATATGATGTATATGGCAAGCAGAACACATGAGAAGGCCTGGGGAAGGCTGTAGACAAGGATCTACCCATGTTGGTCAAGGCTAAGGTTGCCCACGAGTATATACTTGTGAGTATGGGTACCCTACAGGCAGGTACTGTTGCAATCTCAGACACAGTGGAGGTGATCTAGGATGCCTACTAGTAGAAGGACTCAAACACAGACACAGACACAGACTGTGGTGACAGCTGTAGTAGAAGACTGTACAAACAATAGTAAACATACATGAACTATGGATAACTGCTGTGCACGAGGAATATTTCTAACAGGTACCCTAGCCCTCAGGGCCCTGTACTCGGACCTGTGAAATTTTTTGGCAACTTGATTTCAAACAACTCAGGTACCTGGACAGGTTACCTGAGTAACCTGTGGGTCCATGGATACTCAGTAGAATTGAGTAAAATGGGTATCCATATTGGGCTCAAGTATCTGTACCTGAGTACCAATGTATGGTAAAAATATCCATTTGAACACCCATACTCAAGTACCTACATGCTTTTAGGTATCCAGATTGGACCCAAGTACCACAACTCAAGTCCAAATAGATGCTCAATGGGTACTAGGAACTCAAGTGAGACTTCAATACTCATGGAATAAGTGGTATAAAAGTGAGATTTGTACATATATTTCTGGATCTAGAGGTAGGTCTAGGTCTTTGAGGAGACCTGTCCTTCAGACAGGTACCTCAGGGGGGTACCTGAGTATATGGAATTTCAAGATTTCCAATACCTGTACCTGTGAAATTTTTGCCAGGTGGTGTACCTGTACCTGTCAAAGCTGACAAAGACAGGTACCTGGGTAGGTACATCCACAGGTACCAATTTTTTTTGCTATACTCGTGGGCATCCTTACAAGGCGCGCCAAAATGAGGGCTGAAATCAACTTCAAGCTGGGGCGCATCTGGAGTGAGCTGGTAAAACCTCAGCCAGAATAGTAAGTCCCGTTGGCATCAATTGTGAGCATTAATCTGACCTGCTGATCTTCCAATTGTTATTTCTAGTCGTACAAATATCCAAGGAGGGTACAAAGAAGATTACCTCAAGGAGCTTTGCAGCCAGGAAGATACAATCCATTCAGTCATTTTGGGAATCCTGGTGGATCCCTTTGAGGAACTCCCAGTTCACGTCTGGAATGCCTGCGCCGTCGCTTGCGCTTCCCAGGAAATTTTCTGGCAGATGTGGTTCCAAGACGCCCTTTATTTGGCATTCTTGGCCAACCTTTGAAGTGAAATGGAGCTGTCCTCAGTAAGGATGAACACGAGTATAGCAAAAAAATTGGTACCCATGGATAAACCTGAGTAGGTACCTGCCTTTTTCATTTTTTACAGGTACCGAGTATTGGCTTTCCCAGAAAAGCTGTCAAAAACAGGTATCCATACCTGGGGTACCTGGGTAAAAAGGCCATTTTACTCAGGTATTACTCAGGTAGGTACCCGTCTTTTGGGAAGTGAGTGGGTATGGCTGGCCAGAATCTCCTCTGAAATACTCATGAGTGGATACTCAGGTGGGGCAGGTATATACTCGTGTTCATCCTTAGTCCTCAGACGAGGAGCCTCCACTTGCTGGCGCTGCGCGTCAGGAAAAATTAGAGGGGGGGGACCTCCTTGATAGAGCTTTTGAGACCTTTTTATGTCCTATTTGAGCCCTGTTAGAGTACTATGAGGCCTATGGAGCCTTTCCAGGATTCTTAATTTTTCCTGAGATATATAGGCAAGTAAGTACCTGTACTTGCCAAGTACAAGTATGGGATTTTGGCTGAAAAAAACAGGCAGGTACCTGCATGCAGGTACCCAGGTAAGGCAAGTATATATTCGTTGGAGGCCTTACTTTGGAGTACTTTGAAGTACTTTGGAGTACTTGAAAGTCAAAAAAGGATCCCTAATTTTTTCTGATGGGCCGCTACACAGCTCCCAAAATATTTGATACTTTGGATCTTGCACTAAGCTTACTTTTGCTAGACTTTGGCAATGCTGGAGGTCGGCGGCAACTAGTGTTGCAAAATATGATATGATTATAATTATGATATGATATTTTCCCCAAATTTTGGAATATCGATATCGATATCGATATTGCAAATCCCAGAATCTTGGAAATATCATATCAATATCGCAATATCGATATTTTGTTTTCAAAATCAAAATATCATATCAATTTAAATCAGTTTGATATCAGTTTTTATCAGTTTTTATCAGTTTTTATCAGTTTTTATTGCAATTTTTTCTCAAATCCTTCTGTAATCTACATATACCCTCCAGTATATCATGATATCATGGTAAGGATGCCCACGAGTATAGCAAAAAAAATTGGTACCCGTGGATGTACCTACCCAGGTACCTGTCTTTGTCAGCTTTGACAGGTACAGGTACACCACCTGGCAAAAATTTCACAGGTACACTGAGTCAACATAGGAAGATAGCACAAACACGAGGGTTTCCACAGGGATTGGAGTTCCTTCAGGTTACACCATGGGGATTCCTCATCTGAGCTCGCAGGTGCATCGTCGGCCTCGACGCGACTCAGGGCCAGGAAACGGTGTGATTTGATATAAAAGTCACGAAGGCTAAAGTACATGAAAATGATGAAATCATGGACAGGGGAAGCAAGGCTGGACTTACTGATAAATTTGAGAACGGGTCAACTCCAGCAGTTGAATGTAGCGCGTGTGGTACTGCCCACCAAAGATGGGATCATCCGCGAAGAGTTTTTTAGTCACTTGGGATAGAAATGGACCCTTCTTTTGGGGTATGTACGCTTGATTGCCAGTTTCAAAACTCCAGTTTTGAACAGCGTCATCAGACGAGAGGAGCTCGATGAGCTTCGCCATCAGATGCTTGTGTACCTCCTAATTAGATTCCGTAAAGTGCGAACGACAACATCGTGGAGAACAAGAGTGTCCGACCATGAAGACGGAATAAGGTTTAACACGAATACCGGCATTTTACAGGTACCCGTGAGTTAACCTGCCCAGGTACCTCCTTATGTAAGCAAGAGACAGGTGGCAGGTGCCAGCTTTCCTGGAAAAAATTGTCATTTTGAGGTACCTTAGGCAGGTTAACCTGTCATTTTTGGCAGGGGACCTGCCAGACCTAGTGTTTTGAAGTCCGGTTACGACCGGACCCTGGCCCGCCGCAGGCGCCGACCGGAGACCGGTATCGGTTGCCGGTCGCACCGATTTGGGTTAACCGGCAACCGTGACCGCGGTCTACGGTCACAACCGCCGGTCATCGGTCCAGTCGCAGTTGCTGGACCGGTCATCTGGCTGACCGGTCACTGAACCGGTCTGTCTAAGGTTTTGACTGCACAGAATGTATATCACTACCAAAATATATTTCTATACACGAAGAGCTACATGATGTGGAACTCCGTTTTGCCGTTTATCACTCATACCAACTTACCTTATTGAACAAACCTCACATCAAGCACTGTCGGGACCAACGTTCTCAGTAGTCGGGTTTAAGAACCAAAGAGCACTCACGAGTCGAGTCGATCGTAGCAGGAACGGAAAATCGACAGGCCAACAATCGAGGGAAGAGTTGAGTCAACTTGGAGGAAAGGGGGCTGTTGGTGACGTTGAAAGCTAGAACGCGAATGTGAGGATCGAGGGCGATCAGTTTACGAGTGGGAAGAAATGTGTACATTAGTGGAATCGATGAAATGACAAACGTAGGAGACACACCTCGGTGTTTGAGATCTGCATCCGACCCTCGTCTCTTCTGACTCTCCTTTCGATTGCACCTCAATCGCACTTCTCGCTCGCACTGACAGTATGACAACAATCTTTTGCACTGGTGATGCCCGCGCGTCTTGCAGCAAACATTGGATGGAGGAGATGAGTGAGCGAAAATGGTGAGAGAACCTGGATCAAGAGTCGAAGGTGGGGATAGCAGAAAGACCGTGCCGGCGCGAGATTATTGGAGAGTGTGGTCAGAATACAGTAAAGGAAGGCCGAATGGGATGAAAATCATTGCAGAAGTAGATTTGAAATCTACTGCGAGACTGTGGCCCCCTCGCACAAAAGTCGTCAGCGTACGCTGAGCTTATCATTGAAAGCATGACTCACGACTGGTAAAGTTCTTTCGATCTCGTTCAATCTTCCTCAAAACCCGATATCCTGATTCACTATACGATTCTGGCTGGCATGGTACCGTCCTTTCAACACAGAGTCAGGCTGTTGGAGATATTGTGAACGAGACAGGTGTTCGAGTCGGAGGGTTTGAGATCACGTTGATCCATTCCGAAATCGCCCGAGAGCACCGACGCGAAGTTGAAGCTCCGCCAACGCGTCGTCGTCGTCGTCGAGCATCCAGCGTGGCGGCCAGTCGCATGGAGTCCAGGACCACTGCTCATGCCATGATCGTCGTCGTTTCATCGAGAGCGACGTCCAATAGTGCCGTAGCCTCTGAATATCTGGATATTCAAGCACTCTGTCAACCTTCTCCATACGACATCACTGGCAGCATCACGTCGACTGGGTTCACTCTTGCACCGCGACGATTCGCGTAACGTCTCGAACTTTTGCGATGATATCTTGCCCTCAACATCCTTTCATGCTTCTCTTCTATCTCTCATCGTGTCTGCCTGCTACGCTCCTCGATTCCGCGAGTCTCCATCACCAGCCCTTTGAAACAGCGCTCTACGACTTCATCACCAATCCGTTGTTTCCAGGATCACAAGTTGATAGCGATGAGATGGAGCGGACGATATAGTGATGCGCGTGAGGATGCTGAGGGATCGTCCGGTTGTTCGGATAGTCAATCGTGCGTCACGACATTTTTTTTTCGTATCAGTCAGGAACTCATTCTCATTCCAGCTCATCTCGATAGACATGTATTGATTCCCTACGCCGCCACAATGCCATATCGTTAACACTAGCTCTACGTTCCGACCGTTCTCTGTTGGTTTTATCATCCTCTCCCGACAATTGCAACTGCACTTCCACCGCCTCTCTCGACGATATTGGTGTATGCCAAGGTATGTACTCCACAGTCGGTCGTGACCGGTCATGACCGGTCACGACCGGTTGCTGCAAATTTTGAAAGATGAGCTGACCGTAGACTGCAACCCCTTGAGATTTTGCGTGACCGCAACCGCAGGTCCGGTTGCGACCGCATCGGTCCGGTCACGGTCGCCGGTCATTTCCGGTCGCCGTGACTGGACTTCGAAACACTAGCCAGACCTGCCAGGTACCTCCCTGCTATTGGCACTGGCAGGTGGCAGGTTAGGCCTTTTCTGAATAAAACAGTGGTAGGTACCTGCCAACAGGTACCTGAGTTAGGCAGGTTAGTATTTGTGTTAAACCTTAAGACGGAACACCTGAAAGACCAATTTACACTCTGAGGCAGAAAGGATGTACGCAAAGCATAGAAAAACCAACGCAAACGTATTGAAGCAGAAAGCAGAGCCGGAAAACCAAAAATGATCTTGATTGCTTGGTCTCGATAGAGGGTGATCAACAGAGGTCAAGGCAAGCGAGGCAGTTGCCGGAAAACCTGTACAGCCAGTGTTTCTGGAGTTTGCCGAGTGTTTAAACCCGCAGTCACTGTCACACTTCCTCACATTGTTTGAATACGAGCATGCCCCGGAGATGGGTATGCGGGGTTTCGATCTAAGTCAACCGTAGCCCTCAAAATTGTCAATTGGACAATTTCATGGCTTCTGGGCTACATAATATGCAGTACATTCTTTAAGCCTAGTAAACCGCGAGTCCTGGACAAACTTCTCTGAGGTGATTGAGCCAATGCACGAGCACTGGCCAGGCTTCACTACCAAGACCATCTGAGCGGTGTCCAATACTCATATGGTGCAGCTTCCAGAAATAACAATTTCGGATTTTATACTACAACTCGTAATTCAGATACTCCCACAGCTCACCGCATTCCAGATGAGAGTTGCCATTTAGCCAGTGAGGAGAATAATCAAAGAGTCGGATGCGACCATTTAATGGATGGTGAGAAGACATCGAGGATGGGGATGGGGCTACCGAATACTCTAAATGGCGACAAAAGGGCATAACAAAGTTGTTAGAAGAAAGACTGAAAGTGAATGGACAGGAGTCAGCAATGAATCGTAAATTATAATGATATCGCCACCGAAAAAAGTCAACATCATTAATCTCGACCTTCCAATTCATTCATATTTGTGCGATCCCACTCCTGATATCTGTGGCAAAAGAACACTGAGTGTATGAAGTACGTCAACAAGTGAAATGCATTCATGGTATCAACAAGTACTCACCTATATGATCTTAACTACAGTGTGAGTAGATTCAACCTGGGCGATGGCGAGAACGGAGGAGTATTGGGGCAACAGCGGGACAGCAAGGCTTCTACGGACATTCTCGATGGGAGACTCATACATTGAAGAGGGCAATGGATGACGCTGAGTATTGCGGCTTGGACTTGAGTCCCTTGAGGTTATCAGTATCAGAGGTTTTGATATAAAGGTGTCACTAACTTGAAGAAGGGTATAATGAAATGAAAACAAGAAGAAGCAATGTCAGAACACAATTCTAACACTCCCACCTGTTTGGACATCCTGGCCCATCTTCAACACTCCCACCTGATGGGACAAGGCCCAACAGTCCAAGAGCCCTGTGATGCTTCACCTTCTCCAAAGGCTTGGTCATCACATCAGCGGCGTTGTTGTTGGAGGGGATGTGAATAGGAAGGATGGCACCATCCATGACATGCTGACGCAACCAGACAGTATCCAAGTCAAGCTGCTTCACTTGACCATGGTGTTCTGGGTTCTTGGCAACAGAGATGGCGGCTTGGTTGTCAATGAAGAGGGAGGATGGACCAGAAGTGGGATAGCCAAACTCAGAGAGGAGGTTGCGGACCCAGAGGAGCTCAGCACCAGCAGCAACTGCTGCAACATACTCTGACTCACAAGTGGACAAGGCAACAATAGTCTGCAGCTTGGACTTCCAGGAAAATGCACCTGTTCCAATCTTCAGCACATAGCCAGAGGTGGACTTGCCTGCATCCTTGTCTCCACCAAGGTCTGCATCTGAAAACGTAAGGAAGTGTTCAGAGGAAGGTGAGGTGGAAGGGAAGGAGTAAGTGAGGCGCAAGTCAAGGGTATGTTAGAATATTGTCTGTGCATCCCAATATGCCTGACATGGTCATTCCTATGCCTGGTATTATTT